>SSNR01000427.1:104829-115456 GCA_006937965.1 Callopanchax toddi | reverse complement strand
CTGAGGATTTTTTGTCTGAGACCTGAGGACTTTTGGTCTGAGACCTGAGGACTTTTGGTCTGAGGACTGACGACTGAGGACTTTTTGTCTGAGACCTGAGGATGTCCTAAAATGTACACCGTAACATGGACCAGACATCAGCTGTTGGTAAAGTTTGCCGGCTCCCGGTCCCAACAATGGACTCCGACGCCACCAATATATTTTATCACCTGCACAAAAACCACGTCGAAGAATACAGAGACAGTCAACGAGCAAAAGCAGCGCCAAGTGTTGGAGTAAGCGCTCAGAATAAACTCCAGACGCTGCTATAGGTTTTTACCCGCAGCACGTCATGTAGCGTCTAGCTGCCAGCTGAGCGGGATGGAAGGAAGGAGGAGGTTACTGCTGCTGTTACCAGGCACATCTACAAAGATATGGCTCTAAACTACACGGTGGAGAAACGTGAGTTTAGTGAGTTACACTCGTGGTGACGTAGTCGCGCCAACTGGATTTTTTTTTTTTTTTGCACCGACTGGAATTGATAAGGGAATTGTTAGCAAAAACGGCAAACAATTCCAAGGGATTGAAACACTGGGAACCGGTTCTCATTAAGAACTGGTTTTCGATTCCCATCCCTAGTGACAACACAGGATCTGTGAGCTGGTTGATTCACTATAAAATAAAAAGACTCATTACCTGAAGTAAAGATTGACGTAGAAGCTTTAATCAGCTCTACTCTCTGTTTACCCGTTAGCAAAATGTTAGTGGCTAAAGTAAGCATGCTAATGCTTTGGGAATTGATCAGGCATTATGAACGGATTACTGAAACATTGGTTCAATTAAATTATTTACCGTATTTGCCCGAATATAGGACGACCCCGATTATAAGACGACCCCCCCCCCCCTTTTCAAGACTAATCTTCAGAAAAAAAGACTAAATTCACTTTTTAAAGAAACAATTTTTATTGAAATTTTGAGAAAATAATTTAACTAATGCTACTAATAATTCCAGACTGCTTTAATATTTGCTTATTAACAGTGGTGCACACAACTAGTCCACCAGTCCACCGTACTGATCTCTCTGCCCGAACGCACCTTTGCTGACAGGAGCTTTCACGGTCAGATTGTGCAACTTCACGATGATCAGACACTGATGAACTTCACATCCAGTTGTGGAGCTGAGATGGAGTTTTCATGTAGGGGAAGCTTGTTTACACACACACGCTGCTGCGGCAAAATGCACACACACACACAGCTGCGCCATTAACGAACAGACACACAAACCGGCTGCTGTGCCATGATGGCGCACACACACACAAACCCACTGTTGCGCCATGATCGCGCGCACACACAAACCCACTGTTGCGCCATGATCGCGCGCACACACAAACCCACTGTTGCGCCATGATCGCGCGCACACACAAACCCGCTGTTACGCAATTATTGCGCAGACACACACACAAATCCGCTGTATGTGTGAGGGAGTGTGTGTGTGTGTGTCGGGTGCATATAAAGAACGGTGAGACGGATGAGGTTCTGAGGGAGAATGCGTGTGTGAATCGAGCGAGCGACGCGAGCCCTCACCTGTACAGAGTCTGCTGCTGAAAGCACCTGCTGGGTCTGGACATTTTAATCCTCAGTACTAGTAAACCTGTAACTTTGAACTAGGCCAGGCCCGGACCTCTGGAACCGCTCGCGGTCTGAGCTGCTTCCTGTCGCTTTGACCAAAAAGCCTGCGCCCTCCGCCGGAAAAACTAGGGCGCGATAATAAGACGACCCCCCCTTTTTCAAATTATTTTCAATGAAAAAACCTCGTCTTATATGCGGGCAAATACGGTATTTATTTATTTGACAGGGTTCAACATAGGTAAAACTATGCAACTGATGCGACGCATTTAGAGCGTATAGCTATTGCTAATTTTCAGCTCCTGTCCCTGGATGGGTTGTGCTATCTAATGTTATAAAATCAGCATTAAAACACAAATTTTAAAACTGAACATACCAGGGTTAAAACACTGACTTTATACCAGTGATATTCTGCCCAACACTAAAAAACTATCCTAACAATATTGTAAACACCAAATTTAAAGTAAAAGCTATTACAACAGTGTTAAAACACAGAATTCATATAAAAGCTATTCTATCAATAAAACACAAAATTAATAGTAAAAGCAATTCCAACAGTGTTAAAACTCAAAGTTCATTATAAAAGCTATCCCATACAGCTAATTACAGATGTGTGCAATTTTGTGCTTCTCTTAGCCAAGTCTTCACCCTACTGGTGAACTCTTTAAACTCAGACACGTTTTCCAACTCTGTTGGTAATGAGTTCCAGAGTTTAACACTTCATATGCGAAGTGACACTTCTGATGAAGACCGCAGACGCGAGTCGAAACATGTCAAGGTAAACAAAAACGTTACTTATTAACCACATATGTCGGACAAAAGAACCTCAATGACTAAGCATGTATACTACTGCTGCATAAAAACTACTAGTACCACTACTACTAATATCACTACAACACAAGTAAGCTGACTCCATCTGCTCCAGTGCTAGCTCCAGTTAGCTGCTGTTGTCTCTTGCTGCAGCTCAACTGAGAGCTGAGCACCACAGTATGTTAAATAGTATTGGTTCCATAGTATAAGAGTACTTTCATGAGTATGACTACATGATCTTGGCATCAGACAGATACCTGATATCAGTAACCCTACTTTATTTACACAAAACAAACTCTTGATGGGGGGCAACAACTGTGCAATACACCAGTAAGAACAAAGTAAATGTATGTGTGTGAAGGGGGAGAGAAGTGAAGGAGGGCAGAAACAGAGACCCGAGGCTGCAGTACTCATCAGTACATTTATCAATAAGCACAAAGTTCACAGCAGACAAACAACGTCTATGATTTGGGAGAACAACTTTTCAGTAAGTTCTGTCAAGGTGCGAACAACTGGAACCACAAGAAAATCCATGTTGACCAGGCAGTGAGGGGTAGGGGACTAGCTTAGCTTCTGCAAACTTCTACATGAAAACATCAGCAGAAGAGAGACGTGAGTTTACTACAGACTTTGTATCTGGATGAGTAGAACAAGATGGAAAATAAATAGGTGATACTAATTAGGGCTGCACGATATTAGGAAAATCTAACATCCCGGTATTTTTTGGCTATATCGCAATACGATAAATATATCGCAATATTTTAAATAACCTCCAAAAACAGAAAATAATAGAAAAGGTAACAGAATAAAAGGTAAATAATTACCGTTTACCGTCTTGTTTTTAAAGATATATATTATCTTGGTGGATTACCGCGTGTACGTGCGTGGTGAGCCTTACCAGCCAACGTTCCCTCTGAGAAGTTTCCGCACATGCGCACTTTGTCGTGTTAACAACCAAAACTTTCTTGAAGCTCAAGCTAAAATGTTGGCGGAAGGAGGAGAAAACAGAGCTGAGGGCATCTATCAGCCCTCAAAGAAAACAAAATCAATAGAATGTGCATATTTTGGATATTTAAAGGATGCAGAGGGACAGCTGATTGAAGACGGATATCCCGCTTGGACGGATACCCTAGTGTCTGTTTTAAGTCACTGTCGTAAAAACGTTCGCATTGTTTTTGCTCAGAAACACCTAAATCTAAGTGTTGAAATGTCTCCTCAGCCTTCATTCTTTCTACTGGAGTGGTTCATCATTCATTCAAAGAAATCAGCCGTGTTCAAGCAGGGGGGGAAAAACTATTTTTCTCAAAACATTATTTCAACCACAAAAAAAATTAATGTGGATCTTGTGCACAAGAACATATGTTAAAGTATTTAAATATATATCTATAAATAATAGATGTCTACATTGTGCCTTCAAGTTTTTGTATTTTTTCATCTTGGAAAAAGTCAGTAAAAACATGTTTTTGTCCAAATTAAGGTGATTTATGGTTCATTCTTTACAGATCAAGTAGGCATTAGCCCTCATCATTACTACAATTTGAACTTTACAGTCAATCCATATGATCAGTATCAGTGATCAGTATTGGTGATCGGAACATCCCTAATAGGCACAATGAGGTCCAGGATTTCACCCTCACAGATTAAATTGAAACCTAAGGGGCTAAAATATGTGTCTGCCATCCCCCTATTTATAACTGAGTATACCTCAGTCAGTCTGACAGATATGGATCTAAAGTTTAGTTGGGTAGCAGCTGAGAGCAAACTGATCTAATAGTTTTGCTTAATTTAAAATCATAAAACAACAAAATCTTACTTTAAAATACAGGTGAATGGTTGCAGGTGATGGCCATTCCTTCAGAGGATGACAGTGTTTTAAATATTAGAATCAGATCTTTGTTGGAGCTGAGATCCAGAAATAAAATTTTTAAATGAAATTAAGACAATATGAAATTTATTTGTGTTTTCTTATAATAACTTGCATTAAATGTTGAACAATTGATGTGTATAAATTAAGTGGCATTTCTACCTTTCATTAAGCGGCAGAAAGTGGGCGGGGCTTCCGTTTCTCGCGAGATCTGGCAACACTGAAAGGAACGGCTCCTAAAGACCCGGCTCCTCCCAGAGAGCCGTAAATCACATCCGAACCCGAGACCCCGCGCCCAGGCCCGTCCTGTCAGCGGGGCGGAGGAGGTGTGGTGCTCCCGGAGCTCCTCCGCCTCCCTCTGACGTCAGCTCCTAATGTCGACACTTTTCGCACGTTTCTCCTCCGTCCTCGACGACGGTCGACATCTATGTCGCGCAGAAGCACGAAACGCGCTGTAATGGCGACACCATGTCGACACAGCCCTGATATGCCCAGTCTGCGCTGTAACGGGACCGATCCCGAGGCCGAACCGCCACATTCGGCTCATTTACTCCCTCCCCCGGATGAATGGGGAGCCATATTCTCATTCTCGTCAAGGGAGGGGAAGAAAATGTCGTCTGAATTAGCCGTAAAAACCAGCATATATTCCGCTCGGCCTTGTTACAAGGCGCAGCGGGCTGCGGTCCGCTCCGCCGGGATCCATGTTAGAAACGGAGGGAAACCGACGCGGCCACGTTAGTTTTCCAAGAAATAAACACGCCCGCGGCTCGTTAAATGCAACATGGTGGGAAAAGCGTGCGCGTTATCTGCGCTACGGAGCCGAGCCAGAGCACACCTACCTCACTGGCCTGGACATCGTGCAGGAATCCCGGAGAGGTGAAGAAGATGTGAGGAGGGGGGAGAAAAAAAGCACCAAGGGGGCAAAAAGAAATAAGATTCCCGCTCTGTGGGAGGGAGGAAGGCCGAAGCACGACTTCGCCGTCCAAACTAGTCCGTTAAATAAAAAGAAGCTTCGCGTTTTATCAACCAAACACTAATATTCTTATGTTTTTTCTCTCAGCTACTCAAAATGGTGAATAAAACAAACTGAAACTGCAGCTTGTGTACAACCGAACCTACGGGCATTGAGGGGCGGGTCCCCGCAATCAAGCCCCTCCCCAAGCCCCCCTTGAGAGGCTCGTTTAAGATATACGGGGTTCTGATTGGTTCGTTTGAAAGACACACATCGTTCTTATTGGATGATTCTGCTGCTCCTCAGCGTGTTTTTGCGTTTAAATCTCCGCCTCTCCCAGCAGGGTAGGTTGAGAGTTCACTGTTGAGAAAACAAAAAGAGGCCCTCAGGTTGGATCCCAGCAGAGCCGTCAGACACACTGCAGGTCCAGGCTGCATTCACTCGAACATTATGGATTTATTATCATTTATCTCAGACTGTAATGTTTGTATTTGTTCTGTCTTATCTAGCAGAGCGCTGCAGCACATTACGCATGAAGAAAATCCACCTTTATTACAGCGTCTAACATCACCAGCCAGCTTAGATTTATTATTTCAACAATAAAAATGTATTTTCTTAAATCTGAAAACAGTATATCCTCCTGGGATACACAAAAGATATTTGGATATTTCAATATAATGTTTTATTCAGTTATCATAGACATGTTTTTATTCATTTTAAACATGTTTTCATAGAAAATCATTTAATTTTTTGCACTATAATATTTTGTTCAGCTCAACTTAGATCTGTTTTTATTTATTTCAAACACGTTTAAGAAAAGATCAGTAAAAATAATAAACATTAAATTTTCCTAATAAACTAATAAAGCATCAAAGTTAATATTTTGGGTGTATCTTGACACTATATTGGACTGATTTGTAAAAAGAAAATTCCGCCCGCCCCAATTTAGTGTTTTTATTATAAATAACAAGGATATGGAGAAATGAAACTGACATTTAAAGGGTTGAAATCCTTCAAAATTTTGAAAGATAATGTAGAGCAGGCCTGTATCTAGTTAAAGAAAAAAAAATTTGTAAAGTTTTTATAGCAGTTTGTTGGAAATTGACATTTTTATTCTTAATGACTCGAGTAAATAAAACTGAGTCCTGGCCTGGAGGTTAATGTCTATGAGGGCCTACTAATCCAAAAAACTGGGGGAATTAAAAAAAAAATCAACAAATAAAGACTTGGGTCTCAGGAGGACGTAATAGTACCGGTAATAATCTATCCTGTGTAGGGAAATAGTTTTGTCCTTTTATCTTTTGAGGAGCAGTGGGCTGCCGGTTTGGATGGCGCCCAGGGGGACGTACCATTTACAAAAAAGATCATCTTAACTTATGAACTTAAAGGGATATTTGAGTTATTTTGACATGGAGTTATATTAGTTTTTCATCAATGTAAAATATAAATATATTTAACAATTGATTTCATGCTACATTGTAGAGGTTCACTAACAGGTAAGATCGTGTTCTAAAGCATCAGTATGAGGTTTTAGAGCAAGATTTGGTTTAAATGTCTGAAAATCAGCCACTAATTTGTCACTGATCTGCAGCAGTGTCTCTCCTGATCACAAGTATTGCTCCAGTCAAAGTCATGTCCTCTGACTGGCCATGGCACGCTGGACTAACTGTGGTCAGGTCTGGTTGTGCAGCCCGTGAATTGAGATGCCCGTTTTAATTTGCACTTCCTGTTGCGGGGCTCAGCTAAAGAGCGCTCAAAAGGTCACAGATGTTCAGTGATGCTGGTTTCGTAACACCGGAACCTGCATCGGCGGTGTGTTATGTCCTGGTTTGAGGCGCAGAGCACATGATCACTTCCTGAAAGTTTGGGGCTCTAAGGAGCCTCACAGGGCTGCTCAGACACCAGCAGCAGACCAGACCAGCCCAGCACACACCACTATAAGGAGCCTGCATGCAAAACCAGCACAGAGATTAAGTGATTAACGTGATTTAAAAAAACACGCTAAATATGTCTGTAATTTATTATTTGCAATTAATGCGATAATTTGAACGCCCTGTCCTTTTTTCCCTTTTTTTTTCTGAATTCTCAGACTTTCTATTTCATTATTGAACTGTTTATTATTGGTGTTATCACTGAATTAACATTTCTAAACATTTTTGAGGAGTTTTGTTGGCTGGTCTGATTCAACAACCAGAAAACCACTTCAATAGAAATCTAAACTAATAACTCTTGCAGCCAGCAGCAGGGTTACACCTAGGGCTGTTCATCTGTGCTCTGCAGCCGAAATGATATGTATCTCGCTCTCCCAGAATAACTTTTTATCAATTATTAGACTCATTTTATTCCACTTAGTGAAAAATTGCTGCTCACTAACTGGTCCTATTAGAAATTACCAAACACTTTTATAAAATCTGACCCAGAATTACACTAAATACCAAGTACTGCTTGCTGCAGAACCACAAAAGTGGAGCAAAGGTCCACCTTTAAGCACCCTCTCCTAAATACGGCTATGCAAAAATTAAAACCCTTCCAGACAGCAAGTGTTTATTACTCTTTAATAACTCAGCAGATCAATTCACTTTATACGTAGATTATAACTAAAACATAATGAAGGTTTTTTCTACAACATCAGGTAACGGGATCAGAGTCAAACTCACTTTAAAGTATGCAGTTATAAATATGCATATAAATATGCAGTTTTGATTGTTTTGGGCTCTCTCTGGTGTCCGTTTTAAATCATTGCATTACAAAAGTTAGCATATTGTTTCAGCTTATTAACGCCTAAATCTACCTGTTGAAATGCCTCCACAGCCTTCATAGTTTTCTACAGGAGCGGTTATTTACTCCTTCAAAGAAATCAGCTGTGTTCAAGCAGGGAGAGATTGAAAAAAATCAGGAATCATGAGCTAAAAACACTCCAGCGCTAGCATAACAGCTAGCCACTTTGGGTTAGCCTAACCCTCGTGAGACACGTGACTTCCTGGGTACCGTGACGGCGACGGAGATTTTGAAATCGTGGTATTCCGGATCTAATCACCAGATGGGGCTAAGTGACTTTTCATTAACTCTGTAAAGGGTCAGATTAGCACAGACTGGCTCAAGGAAAAGATTTAAAAATATGAAAAAGTTGCATATTATCACTTTAAAGTGGTTTCTACTGGTTGTTCTGATGCTGCTGCAGTTCTCTTTTTGAACAGAAGGTGTTGCTAAAGAGAACTTAATATCACTGAACTGCAGGAATGGCAGCAGAAGAAGAGTTGTGTAACCCAGTTAAAAAATGGCATAAATAGTAAAACAGAAAGAAGTTAATAAGTTAATAAATAGATAAAAGATAATTAATTTCATTTAGGGAAAAAGTCATTTAAAATGCCAAAGTTCATGTAAAGTGTGTTACAAACATGTTTACATTGTTTAGAATAAGCTATCTTTTATTTGTTTTGGTTTTTCTGTGAAAACTGTATTGTTCTATGAGGATATGGTCAGTGAAGGTAACACAGGTGAGGTGGAGAGAAAAAAAGTGAGTGACGAGATGAGATGAACATGTGATGAGATAGAAAATGTGCAGAGGTTAGCTTGTTTTCAAGAGTTTGAGTAAGTAAAGCTTAGATTTGTCGTCAAGAGAAGTCGTAGTCTGTCACAGTAAGCTGGTTGACAAAACAAGATAGTTTCAGCGTGTAGCTGCTGGACTGTGTTTTTGTTTAAAACTGCTGTATTGGAGAAAGCTAGTGTGACAGAGTGGATGTTTACAAAGAGCACCTTGGCTCATGTTTGCCCAAGGAGACAGAATCAGCGTTAATGTATAAAGGAGTTCCATTAAATACAAAAAATAAACTAAAACCCAACCTGGCACCTGGACCCCTCATGCACACCCACACACTCACACACGCTGCCTCAGTCAGGAAGCTCCCCCAATCAAGCTAACCTGCTCCACACAGCGTTCCTGTTGGTCATGAGTTTGCAGCGGGAGTGAGTCAGACAGTTCCTCACAAAGTGCTTCACAAAAAACAGAATCAAACACGATCAAAAAACAACAAATAAAATCAATAAAACAAACAACATCATTACAAATAGAGAACATAAAAGATTTAGTTAAAAGCGTTTTCAAAAATTGGGTCTTCAACTGCTTTTTAAAGGTGTCCAGACTGTCTATGAGGCGTAAAACTAAAGGAAGGTCATTCCAAAGTCGAGGTGCAACAGACTGGAAGGAGCGATCACCTCGACTTTTAAATCTGGTCCTTGGAACTGTTAGTAGATTCTGGTCTGTGGACCTGAGAGCTCGGGTTGGAGCGTACGGCTTTATCAGTTCAGTAACATAAACAGGAGCTTGACCATGTAGGGCCCTGAAAGTTAGAGTCAGGATTTTAAAATGAACTCTACATTTAACAGGTAACCAGTGCAGAGACCTCAGAATAGGAGTGATGTCATCTTTCCTGTTTGCTCCAGTGAGGAGCCTCGCTGCAGAGTTCTGGACCAGCTGAAGGCCATAAAGGGCTTTTTGGTTCAAACATGTGAAAAGTGTGTTACAGTCATCTAGACGGGAGGAGATAAAAGCATGAAGAACAATTTCCTGTTCAGGTTTTGACACCAACCTTCTCAGTTTGGAAATATTTCTCAGATGATAAAAACAGTTTCTGACCAGCTGTTTTGAGTGAGCTTCAAGAGACATTGATTGGTCGAAAATACCACCCAGATTCCTCAGGTTTGACTTGACGTGACATGTGATGTTCATGTGCAGAAACAGAACAAATCAGAACAATTGAATCCTGACTTAGAGGTAAAGACATCGCCTTTCATGTGGGAGACCTGGGTTTGAGCCCCATCATGTGTCAAAATCAGAGATGAATTTCCCTGAAGAAGATCAGTAAAGGATTTATTACTGTATTATTATTAGTTGATAATCTGCATATGCATTAAATGTGCATATTTTGAAGTACAATGTTTAGATTTGGACAATCCTTTGGTATTTAACATGTCCCACAACCGACTGTCACGTTAGCTGTTGTTTAAAGTAGGATTCAGGCGCAGATGTGTAGCAAAAAGATCATATTTATTAAAGGTAATGACTAGGGATGAGCGAGTACCGCATTATCTGTATCTGTTCAACCACCTAAATTGTCTGTTTACGTATCTGAACTCGGAGTGGGCGGGGCCTAAATCAGATGTGGGCGGGGCGTGAACAGGAAGTGACATGGTTTGCCCTGAAGTGGGTGTGGCTTAAATCTGTACTATATTTTAAGTCTGAAGTTGATATTGATTGATCAGAATTAGCTATATGTATTGTTTATTTGAAAACTATTTACAGAGCAGCCTCAGAATTAAGATTCAATGTTTTTGATCACAATATTAAAGGCTGGGGTTTTCAGCCTTTTTTGAGCCAAGGTACACTTTGTTATTGA
>SSNR01000427.1:0-75450 GCA_006937965.1 Callopanchax toddi | reverse complement strand
GTACTCCACAGCGTGGCTGGAGAGAAAGGGTATAAAAGAAGGAAAACTAATGACATGGCCTCCTTGTTCACCTGATCTGAACCCCATTGAGAACCTGTGGTCCATCATCAAATGTGAGATTTACAAAGAGGGAAAACAGTACACCTCTCTGAACAGTGTCTGGGAGGCTGTGGTTGCTGCTGCACGCAATGTTGATGGTGAACAGATCAAAACACTGACAGAATCCATGGATGGCAGGCTTTGGAGTGTCCTTGCAAAGAAAGGTGGCTATATTGGTCACTGATTTGTTTTTGTTTTGTTTTTGAATGTCAGAAATGTATATTTCTGAATGTGGAGATGTTACATTGGTTTCACTGGTAAAAATAAATCATTGAAATGGGTATATATTTGTTTTTGTTAAGTTGCCTAATAATTATGCACACCTGATATAGGGTGTTGATGTCATTAGACCACACCCCTTCTCATTACAGAGATGCACATCACCTGATATGCTTAATTGGTAGTAGGCTTTGAGCCTATACAGCTTGGAGTAAGACAACATGCATAAAGAGGATGATGTGGTCAAAATACTCATTTGCCTAATAATTCTGTACACAGTGTACTCCATAGATAAAGTGGTAAAATTGCTACTGATCTCAGTAATTCTATGTCTAAAGGTTCTAATTATATGAAATTCTCAGCAGATGTTCATATCAACCCATCCAGTATACATATGGAAATAAATCAACCCCTCCATGTCCTCATGAAGTCCTGTGTAATAAACAGAACGACTCTCTTTTCACATTCTTCCTGAAATGATTTTATTCTTGATCCAAAGTCTTTGCTGTTGCTGCAGCTTTAAGACACTTACTGGAGGAGAAACTAGTCACATGTTTGATTCTGGTCTTCAGATCCTGAAGGTTCCTCTCTGACCTCTGAACTTTAGTTGTCTCCATAGATGTTCTCTAGGATTCAGGGCAGCTGATTGGCTGGGCCGTTCTAGCACCTTGATTTTCTGTCTCTGTAACCAGTAGAGAGTTTTGGCTGTGTTTGGATCACTGACCTGCTGAAACATCCTCCTCAGTCAGATGACACAAAAACTGAACCCTATGGATGCTATAATACACACCATGTGGAGGTCAGAGGGCACTGCATGTCAGTCGAAAACACCAGACCACCAGTTAGGAGGTGGAGCATCATGATGATGTTTCTCAGCATAAGGCTCTGAAATGTTTTCATGTAATAGAAAGAAGGATGAATGAAACATCCTGGATAAAAACTCTGCTGCCGTCTACCAGGATGAGTGGTGAGCTGCTACAGGACATGGAGGCTGAATGATTCACTTCCTGTTTTCTTTGAAAGTCTCGTTCCTGCTGATTCCATGACCTTCTAAAGCTCTCCACTAGAGGTCCTTTGCTCTAGAGTTGCTTGGACAACTCTTCTGACAAAGTTGCTAAAGTCTTGAGAAGCTCTTTGGTTTCATCCATTATGAGATGTTTCTTGTGTGACACCTTGGTAATGAGACCCTTTTAATTGGCTGTCAGTGGGACTGAAGCAGCTGATACTGATTTTCACTAAGTGACAGGATTGTTTTCTAAATTCTGATAGACTCCAGATGGCGTCAGGACTTTCCAGGACTTTTTACACCTTCCTTTTTTCATCTGTTCAATCCTTTTTCTCTGAGTCGTTTCATTTTATTACACAGAACTTAATGTTGTCGTGGATGCTTGGATTTCTCTACCTGTGTGGAGGATGGGTTGTTACCAACATCTGGTGAGAATTTCATGTCAACAGAACCTTTAGTGATAAATCTGTTTAGAAAGTTGTGTGAAAACCCTGCTGCTGTTGATCGACTTTTAAACGTTAGATTTCTGTGTCAGAGTGCAGCCGTTAGGTTGTTGAGTATAAATCTGTTTTAAGTGCACCGCTGCGTCAGGTGGCTGCTCAGAGGTCTGAGTGTGATCTTAGGTTAGTCGTGCATGTGGTGCACGGAGCTGGTTAGATAGTAAACAGAGCCAGTTACCTCCATGTTTCTGGGTTAGAGAAGTGTGTGCATGCTTAACCCAGCTACAGCACCTTTTGATGCTGCTTTCCTCCTGCTCCTCCTCCCATGGCGAGAAGCTCATCATCAGAATAGCGTGCTCTGCTTTTGCACCCATGGCTCCCCTCCTCCTCCCCTGATGCTCCCACACTTGTTGAGGAGCTGTCATGTCTTTCTTTCCTCCCTCCCTCCCCCTGCCTCTCCACTCTCTTTCTCTTCAGCCTGTCATCTTTCCAGCGTGGCTGCAGGGGCGGATCAAAGCCAACTGGAGGCGGAGGGGGGATGTGGTGGGGGGCTAGATGAAGAGGGAGTATTTCTGTTTTTCGGGGTGAAAGAGAGGACAGGGTGGCTGTATGACACACATACAGCGCTCCATCAAAACGCACTGCCTGAAGGAGTGAAGAGATTCAAGCTGCTGCAGCTGAAAGTTCACACAGAAACAGCAATAAAAAATACATGACAAACATTTTTCTAATGTTGATCAAATAAAAGGCTGCAAACCATCATCAAAACCTTTGAACCAGTTCAGTGTTCTAAAAACAGCCAGTGTGAAAAGGTTAAATCAGCATAACTGGAAAGTCCTCAAGCAATTATCGCTGCAGGTCTGACATCTGTCAGATTTTACATCTTCATTACTGAAGTTCTACCTGCCTGCCACAAGGGGACTGTAAACCAGGACCTGAACCATCTATATCTATAAACTCTATCTACATCTATTTATTTAGGCTTTTTCTAGGGTAAAATCAGATCATTTCATTGTTTTTTTAACACTCTAAGTGCATCTTCCACCACCCTGTCTCTTTCTTTAATGACCCACATCCATCCAGAGACAAATCAGAGGATGTCCTTAGACCCCTGGAGGTCTAACACACTTGTTCTGGTCATGCCCTAGATGAGTTATGATTTAAAAGAAAGAATTGGTCCTTGACTAGTTTATAACTGCAGTCTCATATCTGAGCACATCAGATGCACGTGACTTCAAATGGCTAATATTAGAGGAAGGCATCAACTATAAGGTCTAGAGGGAACACTAGACCTCTAGGAATCCAAGAACCTGACCTGAGACCTTCACTTTGATAAACCATGAAATTAACAATAAGAACATCAAAGTAGTAGAACTAATTCTATAGGAGAGAAATAATTTCATATGAAGGCTGATTCAGCCTCTCAGTCAGAATGGATGATACATCTTGTATTTCACGTTTTAGCAAGTGAAGTAAATGGTAAACAGTCTGTATTTAAATTAAAAGAAGAGTTAGAATAAGAAAAACATTTTTTAGGTCAGTTGAGAACATCTTAAAAATTCACTGCGATTAATCGTGAGTTGATAGGGGTGTAACGAGATCCCGTGATATTAAAACGTTAAGATATGTCTCGTTGAGATAGCGTCTATCTCGCGAACTCATGACCGGATTATGTAATGGGTATTTGTGTTTGGGCACATAATATGAGTGAAACCTTGGTTACTAGGCAACACACGTCAACGTCAGAAAATGATATGGTTTATGTTGTTATTGAAGCATGAAAACAAATAAATTACCATCTCAAGTGAAAACGTCAGAGCGCATTGCTCCGAAAGTGAAAGTTAAAAGCTGCCGTCGACGCTGGCTGCAGCTGATATCGTAAATGCAGCGCTCAGAATACCAGCTGCCCTAAAACGCCTGCCTGGGTCGTAGAAATAGTGAAAAAGTTACAGCTGGGGGAACGATGTGTGGCTCAGAGCAGAAAGATGTGGATCTATTAAACCTCTCTGCATTAAAGGATCCTTTACAGAGACACGAGGAGAGGAGAAAAGGAGACAGACAGGTGTGTGCATCTGAAAACAATCTACTATTCTCACTGTATTAAACAGTTTAGTTATATAAAAAGAAAATCTTTTCTTAACTTTGTATATATTTTTTATTAATGATCAAATCCTTTAGGGTTTTAGTGAAGTTTACCTGAACTGATTCTATTTTTCTACAAAAAGAAAGAAAAGAAAACCAGGAGAAAACAAGCAGAGACAAAATAACAGCACTGAGAGCTGAGAAACAAAGGACTGAAAGACCACTGAAGACACACCGTGCCGGCAAATCAGCGTAATACTGCCGCCACGGTGTGTCTTGTGAAAGCGTCGTGGCGGCATGGCGATGCTGGAATTTTGCGGCATTCGTGCCGCCACGCTTGGTAGTAATATCACCGCAAAGCCAGACTTGTGAATGAAGATTACACCTTGGTGCAACAGAGGGAGGTGTCACAACGTGGCAATGGTGAGTCGACCCCTGACCGGAAAAAGTATTTAAAAATCAGGTAAACATGGAAAAGCTGTTACGCATTTGTAAACACTCAGTGGAGAAGGCAAACTGAGATCCAGCTGCTTCTGGCTGAAGAGCAGAAGCAGAAGTCACTTGTCTGTTTACTACGGGAACTTCTGTCTCACGTTTCTGTAACCCGGCACGTCAACAGCGTGAAGACCACCCCCATACCCCCTTACCGCCATTGCGTAATCTTTTGTGAAAAGCACATGATTGCACATTACCGGCATGGTCTGACCACTTATGAACGACCAAAGGCTCCTAGATGCCGGTTCAGCTTCGTGGCAAATTGGCGGCATTGTTTTATGAAAGCAGCTTGAGAGACACATGGACATAATGGGGGGGACATGTCCTCTGCACTTTTTAAAAGGCAGTTTAGAGCCCTGTAGTTTTACTGTCTAAAAACATAGTTCCACTATATTAAATGGATACTGGCTGCTGTTTTTAGGTGTAGGTTTAATATCATGGCTCTGTTTAAACTGTTCAAACCTCTCCTCTTCACCTTTGAAATCAAAATTTTATCTTTGGTGAGACAGGAGAGGAGGAGAGAGACAGGGAAAAAACATTTGCAGCAATAGTTTGATCTTTGAAAAATTCTTAAAAATTTGATTAAATCTCATCTGGTGAGTTTTCAGTATCGTTACACAGAAAAAGAAAGACATCAGTTGAGTTTGTGGAAAAACTTCTAAAAGTGTGGAATAAAAGCATTTTTTGTTGCTTAAATTTGATCTTTGAAGTTTTCTTCAAACTATTATCAAATCTCGTTTCGTCCTCATGAACTCAATGTTGTCTCGTCTCGTGAGTTTTGGGTATCAATACGCCCCCTACTGCAGATGCTATGTTACATCCAGGAGGTGACTACTGTATTTAGACAGTTGATATAATAGAGCCTCTGAAATCAAACCGAATCTTGATTCGGTGTGTGAGCAAGAAACTAAAGAGTTGTGTGTGTGTGTGTGTTTGTGTGTGTGTGTGTGTGTGTGTGTGTGTGTGTACTGTATATAACAGGTCATCTGAGGTCCAGTGATGTCAGTGTCAATGCTCTTTCTCTCTTCATGACCCTGTCATGGTGAATGCCATCGAAGTGTCTCCAACGGGGCAATGCCACACACACACACACACACACACACACACACACACACACACACACACACACACACACACACACACACACACACACACACACGCACACGCACACACACACACGCATGCACGCACGCGCACACACAGCAGCTGACATCTTCAAGGACGAGGGCAACAGTTGTGTCAGCACTGAGGGTGAGGCTATCAGGGTGAGAAGCTTCAGTAGCTTCCCTCCACCAGCAGGAGGTTATCTGTTATTTATGTTTCTGTAAAGAAAATGTTCGTTTTCAAACATGTGAACAGGTTAGTAGGTGAGTGAAAGGTCTTTGACGACTTTAAAAGCACCAAATCACATCTTTGTGTTTTAATCTTTAACAGTTTTGCTCAATTTTTCAAGCATGTTTTTGATAAATTAATCAAGGTTGTGCTTTTTTTAGCCTATTATAAACAACGTGATCTAAAATACTAAGGCTAATGTCCTTCAACACAAAAACATTCCCATAGAAACCCATTTAAAACACACGGTTTGGCCCTTCTCTAATATAAAATCTGACTCACAATTCTTGTTTGAGCTCTGAGGGGTTTTATACCTGGTGATGTCATTTTTACCAAATATGGCAAAAGGAAAAAATACACATTTTTTACAATAAGAAATTAGAGTGGCCTAATGAAAAAAAAGGGATAAAACTTTAATTGCTTGTTTTTATGTGAGCACATTCATGCATGGAAGGTCCTTAACCTGAGTTTTTATGAAATATATCACTGACAAAAAATTAATAAGGCAAGTAAATAAATGTTTTTGGTAATCTTTCACATCAACCATGCTGCTATAATATAATAAACTGTTCCACATCCTGCTATTTGTATAGGCCACGACCATTAGCCACATAAGCACAGGAGAGTGAGGTGAGGCATGCTGCTACTGGATGTAGATTTTAGGGTTTGAGTTGCCTTCAGTGACTCTTTGTCTCCTGAGTATTTTGTGTGGCACTCAAGTCTGTGAGATGACAAAACAACCTTTAACAGTTGTACTGCAAAGTTTTTAAAGGCAAAAAATACAACAAAATGCTTAACATCTCAGTCACTAAATCAGAAAAAATGGATAAAATGTGTCCCTTTTCTAACTGGATCAAAAACAAAGAAATTGACAGGCACTATATTTAAATATCATCTCCTTACCTGTTCCTTATCTACAGGTCATTTGTAGATCCTTTTCCATGGCTTGTCTCTGTCCATGGACCCTGGACACATCAGCTTTACACTACTGCCTTCTGCCTGGCCCAGTAGTGATAGCCTCATGCTACAATCCTCTTCATATAAAACACAAGTATTCACAATCACCTGCTTTCTTCACCTGGGTCATCCTGTAGCTGTCTGTGCCCACATGTGTGCATCCTGCTTGCCCCCCAGCCAACACTTGTAACATCACATCTCTACTGGTTCCACCTTCCAATAAACTGGTGACATTAAAGCGGCTCTCTGGATTATTTTTCTCTGTATCAAAGTTTTCTAAATGTTCTAAATGATATTTCAGGTCTAAACTATGATCTATGGGTTGAGTTCCACAACATCTGTCATTCTGATGAAGACCCTCCTTCCTCCTAGCCTCCTGAGACCCGAGCATTGTTTTGTTGTGCATCTTTTCTTTTTCTTAGCTGTTTGAGCTTTGTGGAACATCATAATTATAATTCCAAAACTTTGTCTTTGTACACAAAGTAGTTTTTGGAAAAAATCATGTCCCCATATGAGGACAGTCGTTTTATCTTTGCATTAAAAAATGTTTCTTGGCATTTGAGATCAGAAGGTATCAATTAGTCTAAAATCAAAATTTCAGCATTTTGTGATAAGTAGTTCTCTCAAAAATCAGTGTCCACATATGAGTACAATGGGTCTATCCTAATGTTAGAATACAAAAGACATCACTGGTTAAAAATGTATAAACCAGTTTGTTTTGAGCTGATATTATTAGGATATCAAACAACATTGCAAACAGCTGTTTATTTCATGCCCCTAACATGACATAGCTAAACAAAAAAGTGCTAATCATATGTAAAACCTAGAGCTTAGGGTTTTTCATGGCATTTGTCCCCAGGAGATGAACTGCAGAACATGTGCGAACAGAGAAGTGTGACTGAAATGACCGGTGAGGTTTTGCCTGGTTGTGGCTCCATTCTCTTTGTCTACAACAGTAGCATCCTCTTGAAAAATACAATTCTTGCTGATGCTGAGGGACTAAACTACCACCATACAAAACTCAAGAAACTTCATGATGGCCTTTCTTGGGATGTCTCTTTCTTGGTTATCTTGGCGATGCAACAGCCAACTGTTCACTAGAGCAAGATCAGTGATGTGCATCAACATGCAAATAGTCCATTTTTTTGGTTCGGACACTCATTTGGAAGTAGCTCACATCTTGTCTGACAAGTCAACCCCATCCATTTTATGTTTATTCATTTGGCAGATGCTTTATCCAAGCGACATACACTGAAAAAAGAAAACGGGTCTAATGTAAAAAAATTGAAGTAATCGGTCACATGTAATTAAATTAAGTTCTTTCAAAGTTAATTTATTAAGTTTGTTCAAAGTAAACTAAAACGATTAACTTGCATAAACCTAATTAAATTACCGTACTTGTGACAGATTACTTAAATTTTTTTAGGTTAGACCAATGTTTACTTTTTTCAGTGTACAATTATTAACCTATAGGGCATGTTGTGATCTGTGGGGGGAAACCAGAGTATAGGCTCAAACCCATGCATGCATAGGGAGAACATGCTAACTCCACACAGAAAGGCCACAGCCAGGATTTGAACCTGTGACCTTCTTGCTGCAAGGCAACAGTGCTAACAACTGCTCCACCATGCAGCCCAATTTTGGTGTTGAACTTCTGCACAATGCTTGGACCAGTGATGGTCACATATTTCTTGTCTTCTTGCACCATCATTGGTAGGTGTCTTTGGGCTGTTCAACATGAATGGGAGAAAACTTAATCGACTTGTTGTCATACCACACAGTTTCCCATCTGCCTGAGTGACTGTTGCTGAGGCCCCTCTTCCTTGCAGTTTCGGGATTTTGTCACTTGGTAGCTTCTCCATTGCTTTGGAGTCCCAGTTCTTCATCACTGTACCAGTAAGGTACACCTGCTTCTTCAGCATGAGATCCACAACTGGTTTGGTGGTGACGAATCGATCACAGTACACTTTTGTACAATCATGTGTGTTTCACTCGGATATTTAATTACCAGTGTGACTAAACCCAGTCTGTCTGAGTCCTAAACCTAAAAACTCAATGTTTTAGCACCTCTTTATGCTTGTTATGTTCCTCATTTGTAAGTTGCTTTGGATAAAATCATCCGCTAAATGACTAGATGTAAATGTTATCTTGCTAGCTAGCTAATTATTTCTAAAGCTGAACAAAAGTATCACAAGAAATAATTACTCTTGTAAGCTCAAAATATTTTCAAGCTTATCTAAACACATGGGTGGAAAAAAAATGTTTAAACAGTGTTTATTTACACTTGTAAGTTCTTCAAAAGTTTGCAAGTTTATCTGACCACATGTCACCATCAAGAACCTAACATAGTCCCAATGTCCTCAAACGAGTACTTCATCTCTAGGTAGGTTTTAGTTTGATAAAATTTTGAAAATATGAAAAAAATAGTAGGCCATATGAAGCTACAGATCTAATTTTGCATAAATACACTAGATTCATTTATGAAATTTATATTTATTACTTGCCTGGCCCATTTTCTTGTCTGGAGTGGCCATTGAAGCTTTTGGCTGGCAGTCCCTACATTTTATTTTCAGTTAAAAGGGTGCAATGTTGTTTTGTGACCTCTAGGAGGTGCTGCCAGTGTCCCTGAATGAGGCCAATGGGTCAAAGTTGTAATAAATAAATTATCATGGTGCAGAAAGGCAAAAGTGTAATGTCCTTATATGAGGATGCAGGGTCTCAGGAGGCTAGAGACCCCTTTCCATTCTATCTTGCCGCCGACATTTTTCAGCCAATGAAATTCAAATGTCTGCATTCTCTCAACATGCACGTGCATCGACCAAACCTGTACCAGTAGGGGGCGCTGTCTTACAGGACGCTCCGTGTGTTTTTCTGTTTGCGTCTCAGCCTCACGGCTCATTTCTACTAAAAACCTACCCATTCTCCAGCTAAAGATGGATTTATTTTTATTTTTAAACCTTTCACCTCACAGATTGGCAAGGCTTGACAGGGTTATGCGTTTATTTTGGTCAGAAAGTTCATCCAGGGCCGAGTCAAGTTCAGCTTCAGAGTCCAGCAGCAGCTCTCTGCTAACAGAGCTAATATCAGAAGCAGCAGGGACAGAGAGGGCTCATCAGACCCTCGTAGTGTTGTTGGAATAAGATTGTGAACTGTGAGTAATTAAACCCTACACATTGAGCTGTACAGTTCATGCCCGCAACGTATATGCGCCATGTGCACGCGTGCACACGCGACCAGACGCGCGTGTCCAGATGTTTTGAGGAGGAGCCTTTGGACGCTAGATTCAAAAACTGCTCTCTTGCTGAAATAATCCAGAGTGCGGCTTTAAATACTCCCATCTCACTATTCTACATGCTCCCCAGCATCCATACTCCCTATTGGCAGAACAGCTGATTTCTTTTATGGAGAAATATGAGATTTTTGATCAATTTCAGTCCAGTTTCAGAAAGCTCCACTCCACAGAAACTGCGTTACTAAAAGTCTCTAGTGACATTTTGATGTCAGCTGACTCTGGAGAATCCACTGTCATGGTTCTCCTGGATCTTTCCTCAGCATTTGACACCGTAGACCACAGTGTTCTGATTAACAGGCTTCATGATACTGTTGGTGTATCTGGTGTAGCCCTAGAGTGGTTCCAGTCCTACCTTTCAGGTAGAACTTTTAGTGTCTTTGCGAACCAGATCATGTCTGACTCCCAGAACCTGACCTGTGGGGTACCACAGGGCTCAGTGCTGGGCCCTATCCTGTTCATTTTGTATATTTTGTCCCTAGGCCAAATGATCAGACAGTTTGCTGATGTGTCTTATCATTTTTATGCTGATGATATTCAGCGGTACTGCTCATTTAAACCTTCTGAATATTTTAAGTGGTCTTCTCTGTTAAAATGTTTTAACGACGTCAAACAGTGGCTCAGTGACAACTATTTACAGTTGAACTCTGATAAGACTCAATCCCTAATTTTTGCTCCAGAGAACCAAATGAGTGATATTAAGCAGCACCTTGGTTTTCTGGCTGCTTCTGTCAAACCAAACGTCAGAAACCTTGGTATCATTCTAGATTCTGCCATGTCATTAGAGGGACATTCACGAACATTAATCCGTAACTGCTTTTTTCAACTGAGAAAGATCTCTAAGATCAGAACTCTAGTGTCAAAAGCTGAACTAGACATGATTATTCGTGCTTTTATTTCATCTCGCCTTGATTACAGTAACAGCCTTTTTACATGTTTGAATAAGAAAGATCTGTCTCGCCTCCAGTCAGTTCAGAATGCTGCTGCAAGGCTTTTAACCAACACACGAAAGAGTCAGCACATTACTCCAGTTTTAAGATCCCTCCACTGGTTACCAGGGCTGGACTGGGACCAAAAAGCGGCCCTGGCATATTTAATCTCAGCAGCCCACCAGATCATCCCGACCACGCCCCCTCCCTCTGGACATGCACCTCCATCTCTGCCTGAATGAGCCATTAAACAGTTTTTGTCAGTGCATGTCTTACTTCTTTAATGCAAATGAATGTTTATTTTAATCACAACAATACCAAACATGACAAATGTTATCAAAACTATTCTACTGAAAAACATCAGTAACTCATTAACAAAGACAACAGATTTTAAGTGGGAATAAAATGAAAAAGTTCTATGAATGAAATGTAAGAAAGAACTAGGACTTGTCATATAAAGAGCTGTTAGACTTATGTTGGTGCTGGTTTTACTTGTTTGATGCAAACCTCTAAAACAAGATGGGTCAGAGTGCACAGAGTAAACTGACCCATACGTAGAATCAGGACTGGTTTTGTTTTCCTGAGGTCGCTTCATTAGGAGGAAAACTATTAACTTCTTCACAGTAAGTTCTATGCTGTTCTAGATAAACAGATTGTATTGCTGCTGTTCAAAGTGAATGATTTCTGAAGCAGGACAGAAGCAACAGGCTGAACCTGGTTCATTTTGGTCTTTGTTGTTTTTATTGGTCATTTTTCATGTTTGTATTTGTTTAATGACATTTAGTGTTGCTTCAGCAGTGGATACCTGCAGGTAAAATGATGATTAATAATGTTTTGGGTCTAAAACAGAAAAATATTTATGCAAATTGTTATTCTTCCTCTCCTTCTAAGCTATAGTGCATGCATTGTGAACAATTTAGCTTTCCATACTCAGCTGCTCTGAGCGGAGCTCACAGCTGAGACCAAGTGTAGAGGAGCAGGAGGAAAGAAGGAGGACAGGACAGGGGAGCGGGGGACAGGAGGAGCGTATGGCGGAGGAGGAGAGTTGGGGGGACATAGTGGAGCTGTATTGACTTTTGTAATAAATAAACAGGAGAAGCAGCAGAAACAGGAGATAAAGTTCAAACTGCAGCGCAGCGAGGTCCAAAGAGGACAGAGGCACGTTCGTTACTCACATGAAAATTGTTCAAAAGATTCTGCCTAAACGCGCAAATAACGTGTTAATTTGACAGCCCAGCTGCAGGTTTTGTCAAAGTTCACGTCACCGATCCGTTTTCCATTCATCAACTCATCATTTTGTTAAAACATCACCTGTATTTAACAGTCTTACCGGCAAGTGACGGGCAGTCATCACCCCGCTGTCTCTTCCACCTCCAGCCCCCTAATGCTGGGTGGGAGGTGGTGGGGAGACTGGAGAGAGGTCCATCTTTTTCCAGCAAATATTTTAGTTTTGTTATTGCTTATTAACATGCTTTACACGTTTTTATTTTAAATATTACGTTTGTATGAACATTATAATAGCCCGATTTTTTATGTGTTCCCCATGGGCGCATGGTGCACTAGGCACAGTGCATGATGCGTGCGGGCGGAGCGACGGCGCAGCCTGCAGCCCCTTTATGCAGTCCGGAGAGAGCAGGCGTTGGGGCCTCTTCACGCTTTAAATCGCAACTCAACAAACAGCTGACCGGGTGGGCCGGTCGGTTCCAAACAACATCAGTCGGGACCGGCCCAAATAGGTGCGCCAGCCCACCGGGCATTGCCCGGTATGCCAGATGGCCAGTCCATGCCTGCTGGTTACCAGTGCATTTTAGAATTCATTTTAAACTTTTAGGTTTTACTTTTAAAGCCATGCATGGTCAGGTCCCTGTTTATATCTCAGACCTTTTAAAATCCTACAGTCCTCCTTGTAGTCTGAGGTCTGCTAGTCAGAGGCTGTTGGAGGTTCCTAGATCACATTTTAAGTCCAGGGGAGATAAATCTTTTAAAGTAGTGGCTCCAAGATTATGGAACGCTTTACCTCCTCCTCCGCGTAGCCTGTATTCTGTTGACTCTTTTAGGAAACAGTTGAAAACTCATTTATTCAGGCTGGCTTTTAACTGATTTTAGGTTGCATGATGTTTTTGTTTTATCATGTTTTTATTTTGCATTTTATCATGTTCTTATCGTGTTTTTATTTTTGCGTTTTATCATGTTCTTATCAAGTTTTTATTTTGTGTTTTCTTATGTTCTTATCAAGTTTGTTTTTATTGTAAAGCACTTTGTGGCCATTGGCTTGAGAAAGGTGATAAATAAATAAAGTTATTATTATTGGTTCTGCTATCACGTATAGAAGTTCACTCTGTCAGACTAGTCATGTTAGTTGACTAGAACAAATAATAATAATAATACATTTTATTTCAGGTGCCTTTCAAAACACCCAAGGTCACCGTACAATTAAAATCCACAGTAAAAAACGTCAACAAATAAAACCACAATTTAAAAAACCAGCATAAAACAATCAGAATAAAACAGCCATCAGTAATAAGGTGCACAGTAAAAACACAAGACAGAAAAATGACAAATGACAGATGTCTCTTATCAAGTCTCTTTAGTGCGTCCGTGCGGAGCAGCTGAATCCTCCATCCCTCTGTCAGCTGGATCATTCTACTCTCTGATGGAGCGACCAGACTCATCTATTTCTGTCTAAGATAACATGTTGTATTGGACTTTTATAGAATCTAATGAACGTTAATATTATAACTGGTGTTCAGTCAGGAGCCACTTAGCAGCACCTCGTCACGCCTCCTCACCTGATCCTCCTGCAGCTCTGACGGCTGATTGTCAGACAGAAACCAGGTCTATCTGAACCGTGAGAAGTGCATAGGAGTCTATCCTCCCATTAATTTGTTTTTATATGATTCTAAATTTTAATTGAGCATTGGATTGACATCTTGAGTTAAATGTTGCTTGTATTTAATGAGCATTGAGCAGAAACATGTTGCACAGTGCTCTACAGTGCAGAGAGCAAAGGCATTTGTCTTTTCTTTCTGCTGATCAAAAAAATGATCCCTGGCAACACTACCTCCTGCTGTGCTTCACGTAATCGACTGACAGGTCCATAGATGTACGCAATCAGTCCGTGGCAAAAAAAAAGGTTGGGGACCACTGCTTTAAAGGAAGCATCAGTTTGCACAGTAAATGGTACCTCAAAATTCGGGCTTTGTAACACTGGTTCACAACATACAGCTTCCTTCAAAACCTGAAATCCTTTGTCATGTGCTTCACCCCAAACCAATTTTGTCTTTGCAGTACTGGTGAGGTCTGACAGAGGTGCAGCCCTCTCAGAAAAATTTGGAATGAATCGTCGATACCAGCTCACCAGGCCAAGAAAAGACTTCGGTCTGTCTTTCACGGATTGCCTCCACCTTATCCTGTACTGGCTTTATAACCCCATTCCCAATCATGTACCCCAAGTACTGGAGCTCCTGATTAGCAGTAGCACACTTATTGGGGTTGACTGTCAGGCCGGCTTCCTTGATCTTACCCAGCACTTTTGATAAGTGGTTCAAGTGTTCCTTCCAAGAAGCACTATAGACAACAATGTCATCAAGATAGGCAGCCGTATGTATCCATACCTGTCAGCACTCTATCTATCAATCTCTGGAATGTGGCAGGTGCACTGTGAAGACCAAAAGGCATCTTTGTAAACTGCCAGAGTCCATGTGGTGTCCTAAAAGCGGTCACAGGTTTTGCTGCCTCTGACAGGCGAACCTGCCAATAGCCTTTGCAAAGGTCCAAGGTAGTCAAGAACTTTGCCTGACCCACTCGTTCAACGAGATCATCCAGCTTAGGTAGGGGATAAGCATCAAATTCAGATTGTGCATTTACCTTTCTGAAGACGAGGCAGTTCTATTTTGTATAGGCTTCGCCCTTTAAGGCCGTTGCTATGGGAATCCCCTTGCGCAAGCCACTGAAGCCTTTAGTCCACGCCCACCCATCACGTGGGCCTCACCCATTATAAAATGCCCTCAATAACGGTGAACTGCTCTCCATTTTTCTTCAGCGTAGCTACTGAGCACTTCGTCCTGAGCAAATCATCCTGCTAGCTACTCATCTTCCGACCTGGGCCTCACTGGCTCCTGAATGACTGAAGAAAAACATTTTTCGGGAGCAGTTCACCGTTATTGAGGGCATTTTAGGCGACGGCCTAAAAACCTCCAACTCTGGCATGAGAGTGATCTCCTCCTCCAAAACTGGCAATAGTTTTTGTGGGATGCAATACATTCTCTTCCGGATGGGGTTGTTGCTCTTATGATGAATGCTATGCTCCATCAATTTCATTGACCCTGGTCTTTCCTGAAACAGATCTGGCAAAATAACGGTATACATCTCCTTCTGCTGAAATATGGATAGATGTGAGAGTCAAGAGATACAACGTTGCACTTACAAGGGGTGAAATCCATCACATTCTCCTTCTCAGCAACAGTTCGTAGAAACATCTGCTGTTGAACTGGGTTATCTCGGCTTCTCCACTCCTTCAGCAGGTTAATGTGAAAAGTCTATCTGGCATCTGGATCTCATAGGTCTGAATACTTCTAATACCTAAGAGCTGGTATACCTGGTGCAGTTTTTTGACAAAAGATTTGTACCCTGATCTATCAAAATATCAGCTGGATTCCCCACCCTAGAAAAAAGCTGCAGCAGCGCATAAGCTACTTGCTTGGCAGTGATATCCCTAATGGGGGAACGCTTCGGGATATCTGCTAGCATAGTCACAAACAACCAATATATACCAATTGCCTGCTTTTGTCCAAAGCAGCGGCCCAACAATGTCCATAGCAATGCGATTAAAGGGGCCATCAATAATGGGTAAAGGCTGCAATGGAACTTTGGGAGTGTTTCTATCTCCGGCCAACTGACTGACAATAGTCCCTAATCTCTTTGACCATGTATGACCAGTAAAACCTGCTGGAAATTCTGTCTGTGGTCTTCCTCGTCCCCAGATGACCTACCCAGGGAATACTATGCTCTAGTATCATCAGAGGTGTGGGTTCAAATCCCACCTCTGCCACCATATGCAAAGGGTAGACGTAATTTAGTAGCTGAATTAGTTAACAGTTGAAGAACAGAAAGTTTAGCAGAAAATTTGAAGGATTTGAAGAATTTTAAATTAATTTGAATAGACTTAAATATTTCACTAAAAGCTGAATAACTCCCAAAATGATATGTTTTTGGATTTATTGTGTATTTCTGTATTATTTTAAATTAATTTAATTCATGGTTTTATTTTGGTTCTCCTCCTTGAACCGTCACCTTATCGTGGTGGAGGAGTTTGAGTGCCCTAACGATCCTAGGAGCTATGTTGTCTGGGGCACTTGTGCCCCTGGTAGGGTCACCCATGGCAAATTGGTCCTAGGGGAGGGGTGAGACAAAGAACGGTTCAGAAGACCCTTTATGAAGAGTACATCAAAGAGTCCGAGTACCCAGCCCGGAGGGTTACCGGGGTCCCACCCTGGAGCCAGGCCTGGGGTTGGGGCCTGTGGACGAGCGCTTGATGGCCGGGTTTCGCCCATGGGGCCCGGCCGGGCCCAGCCCGAACCGGAGACATGGGCTCATCCAACTGTGGGCCCACCACCTGCAGGAGGAGCGTGAAGGGTCCGGTGCATTGTGGATCGGGTGGCAGACCGAGGCGGGAGCTTTGGCGGTCCGATCCCCGGACAGGAAAACTGGCTATCGGGACATGGAACGTCACCTCTCTGGCGGGGAAGGAGCTGGAGCTTGTGGAAGAGGCTGAGCGATACCGGCTAGATATAGTCAGGCTCACCTCGACACATAGCGTTGGCTCTGGAACCCGAGTCCTGGAGAGGGGTTGGACACTTTTCTTTGCTGGAGTTGATCCAGGTGAGAGGCGGAGGGCTGGGGTGGGCTTTCTGTTAGCCCCAAGACTCTCTGCCTGTATGTTGGGGTTTACCCCGGGGGACGAAAGGGCAGCTTCCCTGCGCCTTCGGGTTGGGGAACGGGTCCTGTCTGTTGTTTGTGCTTATACACCAAATAGCAGTTCAGAGGACCCATCCTTTTTGGAGTCTCTGGGACGAGTGCTGGATAGCGCTCCGACAGGGGACTCCATTGTCCTGCTGGGGGACTTCAACGCTCACGTGGGCAATGACAGCGTGACCTGGAGGGGCGTGATTGGGAGGAACGGCCCGCCCAATCTGAATTCGAGTAGCGTTCTGTTTTTGGACTTCTGTGCAAGTCACAGTTTGGCCATAACGAACACCATGTTCGAACATAAGGATGCCCACCGGTACACCTGGTACCAGGGCAGCCTAGGTTACAGGTCGATGATTGACTTTATAGTTGTATCATCTGACCTGAGACCGTATGTTTTGGACACTCGAGTGAAGAGAGGAGTGGAGCTGTCAACTGATCACCACCTGGTGGTGAGTTGGATCAGATGGCAGGGGAAGATGCTACGCAGACCTGGTAGACCCAAACGTATAGTGAGGGTCTGCTGGGAACGCCTGGCAGAAGAGCCTGTCAAGATGGTCTTCAACTCCCACCTCCGGCAGAGCTTCGACCGCGTCCCGAGAGCAGTGGGGGACATTGAGTCCGAATGGGCCTTGTTCCGCTCTGCGATTGTTGAGGCAGCTGTTGCTAGCTGTGGTCGCAAGGTAGCCGGTGCCAATCGTGGCGGTAACCCCCGTACCCGCTGGTGGACACGAGAGGTTAGGGGAGCCGTCAGGCTGAAGAAGGAGGCCTACAGGGCGTGGCTGGTCTGTGGGTCTCCAGAGGCAGCAGACAGGTATCGGCGGGCCAAGCGGAGTGCAGCAGTGGCAGTTGCAGAGAAAAAATCTCGGGCGTGGGAGGAGTTTGGTGAGGCCATGAAAAAAGACTATCGATTGGCTCCAAAGAGGTTCTGGCAAACCATCCGGTGCCTCAGGGGAGGAAGGCAGCAACTCGCTCACACTGTTTACAGTGGGGACGGGGAGCTGCTGACATCAACTGGGGCTATAATCGGGCGGTGGAAGGAATACTTTGAGGAGCTCCTCAATCCCACCGACACGCATTCCTATGAGGAACCAGAGCTGGGAGACCTGGGGACGGACTGTCCAATCTCTGGGGCAGAAGTCGCTGAGGTAGTCAAACAACTACGCAGCGGCCGAGCCCCAGGGGTGGATGAGATCCGACCTGGGTACCTCAAGGCGATGGATGTTGTAGGTCTGTCATGGCTGACACATCTCTGCAACATTGCGTGGTCATCGGGGGCAGTTCCTGTGGAGTGGCAAACCGGGGTGGTGGTTCCCATTTTTAAGAAGGGGGACCAGAGGGTGTGTTCCAACTATAGGGGGATCACACTCCTCAGCCTCCCTGGGAAGGTCTACTCCAGGGTACTGGAGAGGAGGTTCTGATCGATGGTTGAATCTCGGAATGAAGAGGAGCAATGTGGTTTTCGTCCTGGTCGTGGAACTGTGGACCAGCTCTTTACCCTCGCTAGGGTGATGGAGGGGTCATGGGAGTTTGCCCAACCAATCCACATGTGTTTTGTGGATTTGGAGAAGGCTTATGACCGTGTCCCCAGGGACACCCTGTGGGGGGCGCTCCAGGAGTACGGGGCGGATGGTCTTTTGTTAAGGGCCATTCAGTCCCTGTACCAGAGGAGTGTGAGTCTGGTCCGCATGGCCGGCAGTAAGTCGGACCTGTTCCCAGTGAGGGTTGGACTCCGCCAGGGCTGCCCTTTGTCACCGGTCCTGTTCAGAACCTTTATGGACAGGATTTCTAGTTAGAGCTGTGGTGTGGAGGGTGTTGAGTTTGGTGACAGGAGAATCGCGTCTCTGCTTTTTGCGAATGATGTGGTCCTCCTAGCAGCTAGGAGGACCACATCATCAAGCTCTGACCACAGGTCACAGAGCTTGATGAAGCTAGGACCTGGCTTCATCAAGCTCTGACCTTCAGCTCTTGCTGGGGAGGTTCGCAGCTGAGTGTGAAGCGGCTGGGATGAGGATCAGCACCTCCAAATCTGAGTCCATGGTTCTCAGCTGGAAAAAGGTGGATTGCCATCTCCAGGTCGGGAGAGAGGTCCTGCCTCAAGTGGAGGAGTTCAAGTGTCTCGGGGTCTTGTTCACGAGTGAGGGAAGGAGGGAGCGGGAGATCGACAGGAGGATTGGGGCAGGGTCTGCAGTGATGCGGACGCTGAACCGGTCTGTTGTGGTGAAGAAGGAGCTGAGCCAGAAAGCAAGGCTCTCGATTTACCGGTCGGTCTACGTCCCAATCCTCACCTATGGTCATGAGCTCTGGGTAATGACCGAAAGAACGAGATCGCGGATACAAGCAATGAAATACAAGCAATGAAATGAGTTTTCTCCGCAGGGTGGCCGGGCTCAGCCTTAGGGATAGGGTGAGGAGCTCGGACATTCGGGAGAGACTCGGAATAGAACTGCTGCTCCTCCATGTCGAAAGGAGCCAGTTGAGGTGGTTCGGGCATCTTGTTAGGATGTCCCCTGGACGCCTCCCCAGGGAGGTGTTTCAGGCATGTCCTGCTGGCAGGAGGCCCCCGGGTCGACCCAGGACAAGCTGGAGAAAATACATCTCTGGTTTGGCCCTGGAGCACCTTGGGATCCTGCTGGAGGAGCTGGTAGAAGTGGCTGGGGAGAAGACTGTCTGGAGCTCCCTAATTGGGATGCTGCCCCCGCGACCCGGACCCGGATAAGCGGAAGAAGACGAGACGAGACGAGGCTGTGGACCATCTAACCTTAGATAATGACCTTTGTGACAATAGTATACCCCCTGCTGGTTATATGGCTGCAGACCCGGAAACCACAGATTCCTCCAGATTCCTTCCACAAGGTCCTCCAGCTGCTGGGACGGAGTCTATTCTGTAAACAAGAGACGTAGTTTATGAGTTCCAGATCCTTGTGTGTCTTCTCTTCTGAGAGGAGAACTCAGACCAGGCTCTGACTCAGAACGGTGACCTCTGGGTCAGAATTGACCTTTGGGGTTCACTACATCAGGGTCATTCTGAAGTGGATTCTATCAGTTATTTATCTACAGTAAGGAACACACCTCCTGGTGCCATCACTCAAAGTGGGTGGAGTATCTACAAACAGGAAGTAGTCCTCAAACAGGAGCTATGTTTTTGGCTAGTCAGATCAGTAGGAGAGACGCTGCTGCAGATCAGTTACAGATGATTTCCAACACTTTGTCCCTAAATGAGTGAAGATGTTGAGTTTCACAGAGGAACGTAGCTCTTTTTCTCACAGAGTGGGACTAAAGAGCTGGGTTAAAGCTCCTGTTGAACAGCTGTCATCTGAAGCATCAGAGAGACGTTATTCAGACCTGTTATCCCACTTAGTCAACACCAGTGTTCCCTCAGCTTCACGCAGTTCCATCTTTAGAACAGCTCAGTTGATGTGTTCCTGTGAGTACCTGAATAGGTTTTCAGGTAGAGCTAATGCAGGCTAAGGGATTGCTCCATCCCACATTTACATAGTTCCTCTTTTATTTTGCTTCTATTCATCTACGGACTGATGGGACCCCTCCAGACTGTAAAGCGCGTGTGCTCTTGGACAACCGCGTGTTTGAGGGTGATGAATTGAGCCAATCACTGAGTGACATCTCATACATCACTTTTATTGCAGTGCTCTGGTCCTAACCTACTATTTTTCTAAGTTGTCCAGTTTTTTTTCCTCACCATTTTTCTTATCTTCCTCACCATTTTAGGAACAAACAGCAGTAGAGGAGGTAAATAATGAAGTGTTCCTGAGATGTTTGTTTTCTCAGAGACAAAGAGGGCGAGTCAGTGTGCTCACAGACACTGTTGACCCATTTAACAAGATTTAAAGTGTCAACCTACGCAGCTCTGGATGACAGCAGCCTCTCGACCTCTCCATCACTGTTTCCCAGGAATATTTTGAGCAAACAGCCTTTAGATTGATGCAGAGTTACAGTGAAGATGGATGATAAATAAACAGGAACATAAATTTTGAAGGATGCCGATGCACCTGCTGCCCTGAGTCCAACATCGGCTTTGTGAAAATCAGAGCTGAAATAAAATTAAAGAAGAGTCAAACCACCAAGATCAGCAGAAAGGTTTAAGTTGCTGCGAGTGGCTCATCAGGGTCACCATGATAACCTCCCAGAGCTCGTTAGGATCACCTTGGTAACCACCCACCTATGGCTTTTTTTTCTTTCAAATGTGTTTCTCCGTGGCTTTTTTTTTTGTGTGTTTTGCCATGAAATCAAATGAGTAAATTGCAAAGCAGGCATGCATAGTGCGACACATGCAACACTCCCCTAGTTAATGTCATGTGGAACTATGTTTGGGGACACTCTTTGTTGCAACACCTAAGTGTGTGTCGCTAATTAGCTTCCCCAATAGAACTGGTTATGCTCTCTTAGCCTGGCAAGCCATACTATATATGTGGATATATAGTCAGGCCACGGGCCATTAAAACCATTCATTCATAGGGGCGGGACCAGCGGTTGTCAATCAAACTGTCTTCACATGCTATTGGAAAGCGCTAGGACCAATCAGAGCCATATATCAAGGGCCGGAGATAGCTGATGAATGAAACTTTTACCGTAACCTGTCGGCAAAGCGGTCAATACATCCTTTTTCTGTTCACATCTTAAAGAAAAGCCCAAATCTAAATCGTCCAAACTTGATGACAAAGCTGTTTCAAACAAACGCGGCTCCCGAGAGTCCGCCATGTTGTTTACTTTCAGAATTGGAGCTCTGCTGTCATCGGCTAATCCCGCCCACTAAACCATTAGAGTGTTGTGATTGGCCTGGTACGAGACTGACCGGACCAATCAGTGGGCTGCTGAGGTTCCAATGAGTGTGGCTAGACCAAAGTCTGCAGAGCAGAACTGACGGTCTAGTTTACTAGACTAATGCTCTCTGACACTGTTTCAACTAGTGACTGAGTGTAGTTCAATAGTGACCAGTGTTTGTAATAACACTGTTTAAAATAACGGCGCTAGGTAACGCCGTTTTTTTATCAGTAACGGACTAATCTAATGAATTACGTTTCTGTCATGAGAACGGCGTTACCGTCACTGAGCGTGAAATGCGGTGCGTTACTTTTGTAATGTTCTCTCCAATAGCGAGTCCGTAGGTTCAGTCCTCTCCTCGTAGCTTTATTTAGAACAATAAGAGCTGCTGTTGGCTGTAGTCGCACCTAAAACAGTCCAAAAGAGTTAAACTCACACACTTGCGGCTCGCGCTCCGCCCCGTTTCTTCAGCAGCTGCTCGCCTCACACGCGACTCGTTTTTACACAGAGCAGAAACAGCAGCATCGTCACGAACTTTCATCCCAGAACAAAGGAATAACCACACCATTATTATTATATTACCAAGATGAATTGATAAAATAAACGGTGTACTCTGAACGCACCGTCTCCATGCACAAACTGCTTGTGCGCACGCACACACACAAACACCGGTGATGCAGGGCGAGTCTGGAGAAGGCGGAGATTTAACCACTACTTCAAACTGATTGAGGCAAAAGGCCTGAATGTGTTTGTGAGGTGTCGTTATGTCCAGGAGTTTCTGCTTCTTTTACTCATTTAAACGTTCTCATGAAAACTGATCAGAAAATTCCAGATCCTTTGATCTGGATTTTGGATCACAACAATTCTTTTAAACATTGAGGCAAAAAGTATTTTCCCTGGTAACTAGTTACTTGTATTATAGAGTAATTCTGTACCTAACTCAGTTACATTCTGGAACAAGTAGTGAGTAACTATAACTAATTACTTTTTTAAAGTAACGTTCCCAACACTGATATTGACCCCTGGCTTCAGGCGTCACAGGTGCTTTCACAGTCCTGAGGGCAAATGACTAAATTAATAATAATTTATCCTTTACTGATCTTCTCTGCATTTGACCCCTCCTCATTGTTTGAGGAGCAGTGGTCTGCCAACTCAGAATGGTGCATGGGAGGAAGTTGTTGTGGGTTCTGCATCTTGCCCAAGGATACTTTGCCACATGTCTGTGCTGGGGTTTGAACCCATGCTCTCTGCCATGGGAAGTGATGTCTCTTGCCACTGCACCACAGTCACCTTGCTTTATGTTTTGATTTGCAACCTAAACCTGAAACGTTCACAAAAATGTAAAGAATAAAAAAAAAGTAAGACAAAAGTAACAAGGTTGAAAAGGTTTACAACGTTAAAATAGGTTTAAAAAAATATAAATAATAATTTTTAAAAAATTGAAATAAAAATGAACATAAAGATGTCAATAGAAAAATGTAATTTAACCCTTAGATACTTGTATAGAATGTATAGTTTATTTCACAGAACATTATTGGGGACTATTGAAACTATTTTCTGTTGTCTTAAAAAATAAAACCTTTTCAATTTATTTCACTTGTTTGTATTCACATATTTAAACTTAAAAAAAACTTTTAAAACACAATTTAAAAAACATTTTCTTATTTTTCTTACTTTTAGAAACATTTTTGCAGTAGTTTCAGGCAAATTTTGCAAATCAAGATTTAGCATGCACAAGAGATTAAATATGGTGACTCGGCTTAGAAAGGGTTAATGATGTAATAGAGATCATCAGTCTTACTCTTCCACATAAATGAGCCTTTGACCTCCTCAACATAATGTTCAGAATAAATGTTTAGAAAATCGTGTCTTTCTGTAAACATGGTCCATTCTTAATTTGTCTCATTCACAGCCCTAATGAGTTTTAATAGACTGCCTCTGTGTGACCAGCCCACATTATTTGGCTCATTTGGCACAGCCTTTATTAGGCTACATAAACAGCCACAACACTTCTTTGTTGCTGCTAATGTCACCAAATGAAAGCACTGTGTCACTGCTAATTGTCCCCTCTAATCTCCTCACACATTATTGTTTTTATTGCCAGGGAAATCAGTTTTGCCTTTGGTCCATCGGCCATTTGGCCCCACAATTCAGTTTGATTTGGAGTCTTTTGAATCCCCATTTATTCCTCTAAAGTAGCTCGCGTGAAGCGAACCGGTTTTGAATACCTATTGTCTAGGATAACTCCACTGAGATGGAATAGAGAAGGGTTTGGTCCTGTTAGCAGAAAAACAGCATTCAATAACACTGGTATAACATTTTATTACCTGTTAACCTCTACAGTTAGAACTCTATATTACCTGTTAGTTAACCTCTACAGTTAGAACTCTATATTACCTGTTAGTTAACCTCTACAGTTAGAACTCTATATTACCTGTTAGTTAACCTCTACAGTTAGAACTCTATATTACCTGTTAACGTCTACAGTTAGAACTCTATATTACCTGTTAGTTAACCTCTACAGTTAGAACTCTATATTACCTGTTAGCTAACTTCTACAGTTAGAACACTATATTACCTGTTAGCTAACCTCTACAGTTAGAACTCTATATTCCCTGTTAGCTAACTTCTACAGTTAGAACACTATATTACCTGTTAGCTAACCTCTACAGTTAGAACTCTATATTCCCTGTTAGCTAACCTCTACAGTTAGAACTCTATATTACCTGTTAGCTAACCTCTACAGTTAGAACACTATATTACCTGTTAGCTAACCTCTACAGTTAGAACTCTATATTACCTGTTAGCTAACCTCTACAGTTAGAACACTATATTACCTGTTAACGTCTACAGTTAGAACTCTATATTACCTGTTAGTTAACCTCTACAGTTAGAACTCTATATTACCTGTTAGTTAACCTCTACAGTTAGAACTCTATATTACCTGTTAGTTAACCTCTACAGTTAGAACACTATATTACCTGTTAGCTAACCTCTACAGTTAGAACTCTATATTACCTGTTAGCTAACCTCTACAGTTAGAACTCTATATTACCTGTTAGTTAACCTCTACAGTTAGAACACTAGTAAGTAAGTAAGTAAGTAAGTAAGTAAAGTTTATTTATATAGCGCCTTTCCCAGATATACATCACAAAGAGCTTTATAACTAGTGGTGGGCATAGATACATTTTTAAAATCTAGATTAATCTTGAAATTAATCTAGATTAAAATGTCTCATTTGAAATCTGCCAAAGGTTCATAAAACCGGTGTGAATGAGCATGAGGCTGAAGAATCGTGATACTTCAAGTCTAGAGTTTAAGGTTAGTAACAGCTGATCCACTGATTATATCAGCTGTTACTAACCTAACAAGAAATATTAAACCTGTCAGAACTTCCCTCAGAAACCCAGACCTGAGTCACAAACCAGAACCTCCAGATGAGCTCTGAGCTCATTTTAAAAACCTCTGATGGTTGATGAAGTTATCAGGATTTAACATTTTAACACTAAAACACATTGATCTGTCATCAGAGGTCTGTCTCCTTTAACTTTACAGCTGTTTTCTGAGGCTCACTCTGTTTTAATAGTTTTACTGTAGAAATCTTCTCATCTCCTGACAGTAAAGGATTACATTTAGTTTACAGGTGACCTGATTAAAGCATCAACTCTCTTTTTTACCACATCAAAAAACTTCAAACTGATTTTTTTCACCTGTCAAAGTGATTGCAGCATCCAGTTTAACTGTAATGGATTAAATCTGCCTTCAAATGTCTTTATTTCTCTACTGTTTATTTCACATTATCCCATAGGGCTGTTTCATCATGTTTTTGTTAAATAAAACCAATTTAGGGGATTTAAACATTAATATGAGTCTCTGAAAACTAAAGACAACCCTCTGATAAAGTCACTGACAGATCAATGTGTTTTAGTGTTGATATTGTTTGACTTGTTGAATGTTCAGCTGTCAGTTATGCTGAGAATAAAGTGTTTGAGCAGCGCGCACTGCCACATTCATTTTATTAACGAGAGGCGCGTGCACCGAGGCTGTCGGTTCACCAGGAAACACCTGGAACCAGACAGACAGTCCAGACCTGGTTGATGACTTGGTCGGAGTTCTGCGGGAATTCTACCAAGTTGTTGCTGCGGGTTTGTTACTCGCTCAGCGCTCTGCCGCGTCTCCTCCAACCTGAATCAAGCTCCGAACCACACAGTCCAGTTCAGGAGGAGGGGGCGTATGCCGAAGTTGGCACGGGCGCGCGACTCCCGATCGGAGTCCACCATTTGGTAATGCCTGGTCTAGACCCAGCAACCCAATTTAGATTAACGGCGTTATTTTTTTGTCGCACGATAAGAGTCTCGTGTTAATGCCGTTATCGGCCCAGCGCTAATTTAAACACTTTACTGTTTATTGTTGACTAATTTGACTTGACTTAAAGATAACAGCTGACATGACAGTCTACAAGCTATTTAAAACAAACTATTTATAGTGCACGTTACTAACCCAGTGGAAATAAAATATTAATATAAGATCCCTGACCAAAATTTACTGAAAGTTTCTTTCAGTCAGGAAAGTTGGTCTTCAGCTGTTTTCATTTTGTACACAATTAAAAAATGTTTTACAAATTAAAATGTTTGGTAATGAATTAAACACATTTTGATTAAACTTCCTCCTCAAACCAGAACACTTACCGTCCGTCTCTGTGGTTCGTCACCTTCTGTTCCCTTCTGAGAGACAGAACCAAACCTTCGAACAGACACTTCGTGTCTTCAAAGTTTGATGAGTCCGTCATCAAATCTATTCATCGTTTCAGTCACTTCCAAAACTAAAACTAAACACAAAAAATGTAGCGACCATCGAATTCTCCTCTATTTGTTATCATCCGCTTCTGTTTACTTTTGTTGTGGGAGCCTTTTGGCGCTTGTCAGTGACGTGAATGCTGATGTCAAAAAGATCTGAAAGCGCAGTTCTGTGTGGAGACATAACGGCTGAGAGGACCGAGCCCGAGGATTGGCCTGGTCCCTTTCCCCCTCAAAGAAATTACCCCGAAGTTCTGATAATGGATATTGTTTGAGCAGGAGCTGCACAGTTCACGCCCGGCTTAGAGACTGGAGTGATGCGCCATGTGCACGCGCGTGTAGAGGCGGGGCTATAGAACATGTGAGGGGTGGAGAATGGATGTTTAGGAGGGGCCATGGTATGTTAGGTTCAAAAACTGCTCTCTTGCTGAAATCCTCCACATATCTGCTTTAAATTCAAAGCACACATTTGATCTGACATGGTCACTTTCCCTATGAAGCATTTAAACAGCACGAGGAACGGCTTCATGTCTGCAGCTAATAAGGCCTGAGGACAATGAGGTACAGCCCTTTGACAGCCAGGACATCCATGTTGGACATGCGGCCCGTAGAAGGCTTCTCCTGCATGTCCTGAATCCTAGCGGCTGGATTTACCCTTCATGGTTCTAACTCTAGTTCCATCATTAAATGTCAGTTCAGTAACAGGAAATACAATTAATGGATTTCCATGCAGATTGTGTCCTCTCTCCTCCACCCTCACCACCCCATCACCTTTTCTCCATCACCAACCTTAGACCAGTATCTAAATGTCAAAATATGATAGGTGTTTTGTTGTGACATTTAACAAGCACATTCCTAATCTGAGTAGATTAACCCAATAAACCTTGATAATCCTATTCTTATGAACTGTTCTCATACTGGTCGGTTTTTTAAAAACCCTTGTTTTTAAAAGGCCGTGGGCTTGGAGACCTGCTGAGATTCATTTTGTGTTGTATTATCAGATCGGTGTCAAAAACTGTAAAAAACAGTAGAGGTGATGATAAGAGCTTCTCATCATCATCACCAGATGTTTCAGTATATCTATAACCAAAGGTTCTAAAGGTTCTGTTGATATGAAATTCTCACCAGAAGTTGGTAACAACTCATCTTCCACACATGTAAATACAGGTAAATCAAACCATCCATGTCCACATTAAGTTAAACTAGAACAGCTCGAGGAAAAAGAAACCCGCGAAGAAAGGAAGGTGCAAAAAGGCCTGGAAAGTCATGACAGCAGCTAGAAATCCTGGCTCTTTGTGCTGTGGTGATCTACCTTCTGCTAGTCTGGATTTGACTCCGTTCACTTCCCTTGTGTTACCTTAGCCCGTCCCTCATCAGCACCACCTGGTGGTTTCTAATTCTGTTGTTCCATTCAGTTCTTTGTTCTGTGTTTGGTCACACATTTCAGTTCTGTCCTCATTAATCTTCTCACTTTTGTAATAGTTTTATTATTTTATTAATAAACTTCATTGTCCTGGTCGTCTCTGCACATCACACATCCATCACACACCATGACAGAATGACCAAGTCAACAGGATCCAGCAGACGTCCCATCAGATGACCCCTCAGAGCGGCACTAGAGACAAATAGGGAGTTTATGTGTGTGTGTGTCATATCTGCAATACCTGTATATAGTAGGAGTGTCAAATTAGCGTGTTAATTATGATTAATTAATTACAGCCATAATTAACGCGTTATGTTTTTTAAACTTGTTAATCGCATTTTTAATTGCTTGACCATTCCTGCATGCGGTCAGCCGCTGTAGTGATGTGTGTGGGCTGAGCTGGTCTCCTCACGGTGTTTGTGTGTCACTGAGACGCTCTGTGAGTCAGTCCTGCTGTTTCAGGAAGTGGTCACGTGATCTATGCGTGATGCAGCGACTTAATAATAAGCAGCTGATGGCCGCACAGGTGTTATGATACGCGGCGTCCCCTTTTAGAGCGCTCTTTATCTGAACCTCGCTGCAACACGGAAGTGCAAATTAAAACGGGCTGCGGAACACTGGGACTGAATCTGTTCAAGTCTGTTAAACACAATAAATGACTTCATAAAGACACTTTCTGTTGTTGTAGATCAATCTATTGGTCTGACAGTCATTTAATGCATTAAAATGATAATAACTCAAGATGAGGGCTTTCTTTTCAGCAATTTCTTTAGATGCGATGAAAAAATGTGATTAATTAGATTAATTAATTTCAGATCATAATTAATTAATTGCAAATTTTTTTAAATCACAACATCACTAATATATAGTACTCTGGTATACACATTGTTCTGAGGCATATACATAGTACAGAGGTACAGTATATACTGAGTACTGTGGTAGATATGTTGTTCTGAGGTATATAATAATAATAATAATAATGCATAGGTTTTATATAGCGCTTTTAACCACTACTCAAAGACGCTTTACAAAAACAAAAAGAAGGAAACTGTAAAATAAATTAACAGGGTTTAAATGCTTGGTTAAACAAGTAAGTTTTCAGAAGTTTTTTGAATTTCAGAAGTGAGTCAACAGTACGAATATGTTGGGGGAGAGAGTTCCATACTCTTATATACGTAGTACTCATATATGTAGTACTCTGATATATATGTGTTGTACTGAGGTATATACATTACACTATGGTATATACTTACATAGATACAAATCACTTTCCAGTTTCCTTTAATTATTTACAATATTTATTTAGTTACTTTTACTTCCTCGTAGTTTTTCCCAGCTTGTGTTTTTCCCATGTCAACATGAACCAGAATGTTTCAGATTCAAGTTTTTACTGTCCTTTCTGCTTTTGCCTCAACTAGAGGAAACACTTTCTGTGCATATCTGGTTTGTCTCTCAAATCCTTACATTTTCTTTTTCTGCAGGATGAAAAAACATGACTGATAAAAACCTTTTCTAGGCACCATCTCCTCTGAACTGCTTGTAACAGCTGATGAATAGATGCCCACTTCAGGGCGTTACAAACTGCAGCTGAAACAATGTTCTTGTATCTTGTGAGCTCAGGAATAATGTAAGGACAAATGAAGCACTTTTGTTTACAGCTGGTGTCCAAATTTTACATAATTTCTCAGAAAGACACTTTGCTGAAAAATGGCAACACCATCATTATTGTACTAATAAATCACTGGTACCAATAGAGCCTCATTAACTAAAGACTCTAAAGTTCAATCAGCTTCATAACTGCTGACAGGAAGTTACTGCTAAGCACAGCAGACCTGGAGGCAGCAACATAAAAGGCTCAGAGGTCAAATAAGATGTAAATTTAAAGTCCATCTTCCTCCTAAGTTACAATGAACACAGCGTAAAGTCAAGCTGTGGTTGGAGATATAAATGGGGAAGCTGGAAATTCTTAATCTGCGCTCCAGCTGTGACGTCTGAGGTGGCTGCAAATCCTAATGGCATCCTGAAAAACATTTTTAGACACCCAGATAAATGTCCCCAAAATTTTACTGAATTGTGTTGTCACAGAAGGTGCACATACACAAAAATATGTCCTTGTGCAACTGCAGAGGTTAACTAACAGGTACTAATGTTCTGTGTAGGTTTCCTAACAGGCAGCGTTCTAATGGATTGGTGGGATACAGATACATTCCAGATTTTAGCTGCTAATTTTTCACTGATCTGCAGCAGGGTCTTTCCTAATCTGACTAGCAATGAGTATTGCTCATATCAGAGGATTGCTTCCTGTTTGTATAGACTCTGCCCATTTTAAATGATGTCATCAGTGGGTGTGGTCCTTACTGTTGATACATAACCGATAGAAGCCACTTCAGAAGGACCCTGATGATTTTTAAGCCACTCCTAAGTTATCTGCTGCTGTTTACTGGCATCAGCTTGATTTCTGCAGACAGATGTTGAGAAAGCTCCCAGTTATGGCAGGAAAAGAGCAAATTACAATCCGCAGTGTTGACTTAAACTCAACGTTTTCCCATAAATTCGAATAAACAAGAGGTTCAATTAGGTTTCTGGGTCTTATTTGATATAGTCTTTTAGGATTTTTTAAAATACAGGTTTCTAATTTCAGCTTGCATTAAAGGCCTATTCATCCTCCACGAGAAGAAAGACATTTGTTCTCGCTGGGGAGCGCCGAGAACAAGAAAAAAGTTTGTTTCGGCAGGGAGCATTCATACTCCTCCAGAACTCAGCTGTCGAACTGCTTCAGTGATGTGTCAAATGGGTGTGCGTATCAGGTATGTGTGTGTGTGGAGGGGAGGGTGTGTGTGTGCAGTTTAAAACGATCCGTCCTCACTACGTGAGGAGCGGAGGTATACGGGTCTCCGGCGCAAACCCTCGCAGTCCGCGCTGGCACTCCTAGCTCGGGTCGATCTAGACCGTCAGGCCCGTCCACACAAAGCAGCACAGCCGGCGCCAGAGAAAAACGTCAACCGCTAACTGCACTAACCACGCTCATCCTCCCTTTCTGACCAATCACAGCAGTTGTTCTCGGACATCCTGCCGAACAAAGTTCGACCTGACCGATGTGCACAAGAACAAGCTGTTAGCGCTGCCGAACTGGGTCTGAGAGAACAAAGTTCTTTCTTCTCGTGGAGGATGAATTGGCCTTTAGAAATTAGCCTAAGTGAATAAAATGCACATTAGAACACTATTATACCTGTTAATTAACCTCTACAGTTAGAACACTATATTACCTGTTAGCTAACCTCTAAGCAGGGGCGAACTGGGACAATATTTCAGGCTGGGAATTTGATACCATCCCGGGCCACCTACCCAATTTATGCAACATGCTAAGAGTGAGTTAGGTTGGCTAAAGCTGAACTTTTTCTGACAGACTAATTGTGTCATTTGTGCAAAACTTAAGGCTCTTCAGAACACGCCCTCAGTACCCAGGTCATACCTCCTCTCACAAAAATAAAAAGATTATTTCTAAAGTTGTATCCTCCTTAACTTGTAGCTGCAGGTTCCTGCTCTGAGTCCTCACTACTGCTGTCCACAGCTGGTCCAGGGCGCTGACACTGCTCCCTTCTCCATGTTTGGAAGGAAAAATCCAAAAGCCATAATCAAGCTGTTCAGATTTAGAAATGGAGGATTTTAAATTGGCTTTGCTCAATAACTGTTCTTAATCTCAAATAAATTTACCTGGTTAAATAAAATAATATAAAACAAGGATTTCAATAATAATATCATGTGTTTTTGTATGTAGTTGACCATATTCTTTTGTTACAATTTAAAACTTTAGTTTAATGAAGTCATTTGAAGCCTATTAGCTAACCTCCTCATTAATCTAGTGGTGATGGATGGTTGTGGGTCTGTTGATTCTCACCTCTTCTCTTCCTGACAAACATGTCCGTTACTTTGCTGCACTTTGATGTCTCTGTGTCTTCTTTTAAAGTTCCTCCCTTTCCTCTTGGCCTGACGATCTGGTCCATTTTGCCACTCAGGTGCGGCTGTGAACACACACATGCGAGCAAGCAGAAGGGGGCAGGTGTCTGCAGCACTTAGACAGACTGATAAAAAGAGAGACGGGGGGGGGGGGGGGGGGGGGTGTCTTTGTGGCCCAGCATTTCTGTGAGCGATGGGCAGATGCGCTGATGAGCTGCGTGACGGATTGTTTATTCATTTATCAAGCTCGTCCTGAACGTCTGCAATAACTGAGGGGGCCAGATTAGCGAGCAGGCCAGCGGGAGAGCTCCTGGTGCTCTCGATTACCAGTCTGCCTCTAAGGTTAAAACACTATACTACCTATTAGTTAACCTCTAACCTTGAGTCGCCACCTTATCGTGGTGGAGGAGTTTGAGTTCCCTAATAATCCAAGGAGCTATGCTGTCTGGGATACTTGGTGCCCCTGGTAGAGTCTCCTATGGCAAATTGGTCCTAAGTGAAGGGAGAGACAATAAGCGGCTCAGAATACCTTTTACCGGGCCCAGCCCAAACCGGATACATGGGCTCATCTTACTGTGGACCCACCACCTGCAGGAGGAACATGAACGGTCCGATGCATTGTCGATTGGGTGGCAGACCAAGGCGAGAGCTTTGGCGGTCCAATCCCTGGACACAAAAACTGGTTATTGGGACATAGAACGTCACCTCGCTGGCAGGGAAAGAGCTGGAGCTTGTGGAAGAGGCTGAGCGGTACTGGCTATATATACTTGGACTCACCTCGACACATAGAGTTGGCTCTGGAACCCAAGTCTTTGAGAGGTGTTGGACTTTCTTTTTGCTGGAATTACTCTGGTTGAAAGGTGGAAGGCTGGGGTGTGCTTTTTGTTAGCCCCAAAACTCTCAGCCTGTATGTTAGGGTTTACCCCGGGGGATGAGTGGGTAGCTTCCCTGCACCTGTGGGTTGGGGAACGACTCCTGACTGTGATTTGGTGCATATGCACCAAATAGCGGTTCAGAGTACCCACCCTTTTTGGAAACCCTTGAATGATTGCTGGATGGTGCTCTGACAGGGGACTCTATTGTCCTGCAGGGGGACTTCAACACTATCATGGGCAATGACAGAATGACATAGAGGGGTGTGATTGGGAGGACAGCCAGCCCAATCTGAACCTGAGTGGTGTTCTCTTATTGGATTTCTGTGCAAGTCGCAGTTTGGCCATAACAAAGACCATGTTCGAACATAAGATACTAAGTATACTTGATACCAGAACAGCCTAGGTCACAGGTCAGTGATTGACTTGGTAGTTGTACCATCTGACCTGTTCCTATATGTTTTTACTCAGGTGAAGAGAGGAGGCCCATGTAACCAGTTTTGGGCTGGGCTCCATGGGTGAAAGCCTGGCCACCAGGTGCCCACTGACAGGCCCCAACCCCAGGCTTGACTTCAGGGTTGGACTCCATTAACACTCTGGGCTGGGTACTCTGGTGCTCTGATGTGTTATCCACGACAAGTCTTCTTAACGGCCCTTTGTCTCACCCTTCACCTAGTTACCAATTTGCCTTTGGAGACCCTACCAGGGGCATAGCACCTACTATCACCAGGGCACTAACACTCCTTCATTATGGTAAGGTGGTGGTTCAAGGAGGAAATCAGCCTGTAGCTGGGGTACTCAATTACAAATCTGGAAGGGCCACATTAAAATCCATGGAGGAGTCTGTGGTCCATGGGGGTGGTGGGGGCTGTTTACAGCAGCAGCTCCTCATGGAGCTGTGCTGGAGGTGCAGCGTCAATTTGTTGTGGATTATTTTACATAAGGACAGCCTGGAGAACACAGTACACGGCTCACGGGCCGAATCCTATTGAGTACCACTGACTTACATTCTGATATGCAAGTGCTCTGATAGAAACGTCTGAATCATGAAGACAATGTTTATTTATCAGTCTTGTTAGTGAAGAGATGATTATACATTTTATTTTCAACATTACAACACGGTTCCCTTCAATGTTCTGATGGGGGTGGCAGTAGCTCAGTCTAGCTCAGTCTTCGTCTTGCAGCCGGAGGGTGGTCGGTTCAAACCCTACCTCAGCTGGGTCACCTTGTTGTTGTGTCCTTGGGGTCGTTGCCTGCTGGTGGTGGTGGTCTGAGGGTCTGGTGAGGCCTATGTCTGGTCGTCTTGCTGCTGTGGCTACAATGTAGCTCACTGCCTTCAGTGGTGAATAACTGACTGATGTAAAGTGCTGTAGTTCATGACTCAGAAAAGTACTGTACAGATGCTGAACATTTACAGGACACTAAGTCCAAACGTCAAAGAGGACGAGAGGAGACAACAGCTCCTTAACCAGCGCCCTGGAAAACAAAACCCACTTCTGAAGTGCTTTAAGGGGACAGAGCCAGCTGAGGCATTGATTACTGTTATTTATAAATCTGACAGCACCCTGATGCGTGGACCATCTCTTCATCTGTTCCTCCATGCTCCCTCCCTCCCCATAATAACCAACACTTCCCCCGCCTGAGTTCACCTCCCACCCTCCTCCAACACCTCCCCTAACTTCCCAGTCATACCCCCCATCCTCGACCCCCCTCCCCATCTCTCTTTACTTTCCATTCCTACCTGATCACTCACACATCTCTTTGGTGTTTTGTTTTTTCAAAGAGGTGAAAATGTAGCTAGGTAACCTTATCCACAAAGAAAAATGTATTTTTGCTTTTACAAACCAATACTCCCTTAGGTCGGGGGTGAGCCTCTCAGAAATGTGGGAACGGGGAACATTCCTAGGAGATTGTTCTGCACACAGGTATGACTGGATGAGGGTCAGAGAGTCAGAATGGTGTTTATTCCCAGGATCTGTGGGCAGCAGGCCGGCAACAACAGAGGCATTATGGTCCAGAGTGAGCCTCTCTTTGTCCACCCAGATGGTCAAAAGCTCAGAGGTGGAGCTAGAAGGTGCAGGTGTGTAGGGGGTGCAGGTGGGGTTCAGAATGGGAGCAGCAAGATCTTAAAGCTCTATAGAGGCTCTGATTTCCTGAAAATATTCTCTGGAAAACATGTGTCCTCTACAGAACAGTGTTGTTTCAGATTAAAGGTTGAGCTGATTACTCCACATTTAAAAGAAGAATCTGGTTTTGTGTTTCAGCGTCAACACATCTTAAAAATGTCTAAACTATTTCTGTCCAATTATTAAAACCAGGCTTTTTAGTGCCACAGACAAATGTCACTTTGGACGTATATATATATATATATATATATATATATATATATATATATATATATATATATATATATATGTAGCCTCACCAAATAGGCTACATCCTCTGACCTTTGACCTCTGTTGACCATCACAACAATAATCCATCTTTTTCCCAATAACTTGGAATACAATCACTCTTGGATTATGTTTTAACCTGAATCAAGATTCCTACAGGTGTCCAACTGTCCACTTTCAAGTGTCCGTCTCCCAGATGACCTTAACTGGACACTAACTGGTCTAATAAAACACTCTCTGTAAAGAAGTCTTTTCTGTAACACCACAGACTGGTGTTCCAGCTGTAATCTCTTGTTTACAGAACATTCTCTTGTAGTGTTTCTGCTCAGGGTCATCCACACACTCACACTCAAGTGTTATAATGCTTCTCTGCTATGTCATGCATTTCCACCATTATAATGTGAGTCTTAACGGGCGGAAGTCATGTGACTTGGTAACTCCCCACCAGTCCCTTGTCCAATCAGAACGATTCACAACTCCCCTAACTCAGTTCTGATTAGTACACTTAACATCTTCTGATTGGTTAAATTTAAGATAACTTGTCTCAAAACTAATACTCAGTTCCGGTACAAGTTAGTCTTGTCTTGTCTTGCTGGTCTTGTCTTGTCGAGTCTTCATACAGTCTCAGTCTTGGTCTGAGCTACAGCCTGAATGCAGTTGGAGCTGCTATGCTGCTATCTTAGCTGAACCCTTATCAGCTTTGAACAAGGCCTCTCAGTCTCTCCCTCACCACGGGAGAGATCAGAAATGAATTCAGCATGCCTGCTGAAATGCCTCCCTTGCTGACCGGGACGTATCCACGGACTGTCCGGCGAGGTCCTCGGCGGCCACGCCTTCCAGGACCACAACTCCGAGTCTGGGGACTCCAGCCTCAGCTCGTGGAGAAACCAACGCTTGCCAGATCTAGGAGCGTCCACCTTTCAGTGAGCGAACACCACTTTCTGATCGAGAGGTTTGCTTTGATAAAGCTTAATTCTTCCAAACTAAATTAAGCCAAACCAAATTCCATAACAACTCAAATTAGCCTAAATTGACTCTTAAAGTCCTAACTAGGTTAACTAAATTAACTAACTTCCCTAGTCATTAAAACATATGCTACGGTCCGTTAAAACTCACAATTAAACTATCTTTAACATCCTCAACATGTTTAAGAATATTAATTGTGTTTACATCAAACTTTCAAACTGTCTTATCTGTCTGTGTTCTTAGGTTTTTCAAATTAAATGGTTGTTCAATCCTTATCTGGTCTCAGTTCACGTTATTAATAAGGTATTTCAATTCACTGTACTCTTTCAAAGAACCTAGATAATTCCTGTAAACACTAAATATAAGTGATAGTATTGGAGATATTTTCTCCATATAAAACTTCCAAAACTTATTAGTGAATTTACAGAGGGTGTAGTTAAAATAACTAAATAGTTATTTCAAAACGCTACATATATATATATATATATATATATATATATATATATATATAAAACAAAACAAGTTTCTTTTACAAATAACAAACTTGTCATAAGTTATTATTTGATGATTGGTGACAAACTAGAGTTTGTGTATTTAGTGGTTTATAGGGGTGGTTATCACCAGTGTGTGATTTACATTTTGATTTGCAGCCTAAACCTTATAGAGATGTTTAATAAAGTTTTTTAAAGTAAGAAAGTAAACAATTACAAATGTTTTAAAAAAGTTAACTGAATGAATGAATGAATGAATGAATGAATGAATGAATGAATAAAATTAAATATATACAAAAACTGAAACCCAGAAAATTGTACAAAAAGTAAAAGAAACAAATTTTTTTAAAGTAAGAAACAGTTTTTGTAAAGTCAGCAGATCTTCATCAGTTCTGCTCATATTTGTAGAAAATGAGAAAAACAGTGTTGACCAGTTAGAGATAATTGGGTTTTTCATGAATCAGATCAGATAATTTAGTCAGATTCCACAATAACATGATGTTAGTTTACTCTGGTGACAGGAAGCAGAGACGTTTTAGGTTTTTAATTATTAGTTGTTTTTTCTATTGACCCTTTGCACCTACGTCACCTGATCACTGGGGTTGACCATAGTGGTGGGCAACAGAGAATTACGGGAGTATTGAGCGGAGAGCCAAAGTGGCAACTGAGGTTGTTTTTGCCAGTTTAGCCAGTCTCCTACTAGTTCAAGACCAGTTCACGTGTGGGAAGGTTTAGCACAGCTAGGTGGGGCTCATAGAGAGCAGTATTTACAAATTAGCTTATGAACGTTAGCTTACTTTCTCCCTGCCGCTGTTCACCGATGTAAACAACTAAAACTAGTCCGGATCCCTACCAGTTTTAGAGGCTGGCCAGGCCAACAGGTTCAGACGCTACTCTCACACCGGATGAGACGAGATATCTCATAACGGTGAAGCTCATCATGCTAAATGAATGATGTAATTGTCACACACGTAATCCTACATTGGAACAGTATTATTATAATCAATAACTAACTTGTAATTCACTACAATGGACAGTAACACACGTCCTCCATGGTGAAGTAAAGGATTATCGTAAGTCATTTAAACACATCACATTTATCATTTCAGGTCCATCACAGATCGCCGTCTTCCTGTGATGGGGTGACCGTGGCGCAGGGGCAAGTGAGATCACCTCCCATGTCAGAGAGCATAGGTTCAAATCCATGTGGAAAAGCATCCTTGGGCAAGATACTAAACCCCCCAACAAACACCTCCTGGGCACCATCCTGAGTTGGCAGTCCACTGCTCCTCAAACAATGAGGATTGGTTAAATGCAGAGATGAATTTCCCCAAGGGGATCAATAAAGGATCAATTTAAATTTATTTAATCTAACCCGGTAAAATGTGTTCACTGCAAATCTAAAAACACTTTGGGGGATGCTAATCCGTACCGCTGCAGCTCATCTCCGTTTTCGGTCTCCATCAAGTTTTAAAAAATGACAAGTTGAGTTTACACCCGTGTGTGTTAGTGCAGCCAACCACAGCAAACTATTACCATTTTACTGTGAAATCAACTAAATAAAAGCAATAAAAGGCTACAAACTGGCTTGTTTTGACTAGCTTCTACGTGTGAAAACAGTCTTTCTGACATCCGAAATAGCTAAGGGGTCGGCCCTTAGTGAAATAAATGAGCGGCGTGATGTCACGTGCAAAAAGGTCTATCCTTCACTGTGCTGCTGCGGGTGGGCGGGGCTTATGTTGGGCTGTTTTCAGTCCTGGTTGCTGATTTCTCTCTCCAGATCTCAAACTCTGGTTCTTACTGTAGATAAAAAACTGACAGAACGCTGCTTCAACATCAACCAAAGATCACTTTAGGTTTGTTCATAAACAACTCTCAGGTTGTTCTTAAAGCTGATAGGAGGAGCATTTTTCTCTGTATCAAAGTTTTCTAAATGTTCTAAATGATATTTCAGGTCTAAACTATGATCTATGGGTTGAGTTCCACAACATCTGTCATTCTGATGAAGACCCTCCTTCCTCCTAGAGACCCCTTTGCTTTTTTTCTGGCCGCCGACATTTTTTAGCCAATGAAATTCAAATGTCTGCATTCTCTCAACATGCACGTGCATCGACCAAACCTGTATCAGTAGGGGGCGCTGTCGTACAGGACGCTCCGTGTGTTTCTGTTTACCTCTCAGCCGTTCACTGAGGACTCACAGCTCATTTCTACTAAAAACCTACCCATTCTCCAGCTAAAGACGGGTTTATTTTTATTTTTAAACCTTTCAACTCACAGAATGGCAAGGCTTGCCAAAGATACGCGTTTATTTTGGTCAGAAAGTTCATCCAGGGCCGAGTCGTTCAGCTTCAGAGTACCGCAGCAGCTCGCTGCTAACAGAGCTAAGTATCAAAAGCAGCAGGGACAGAGAGGGCTCATCAGACCCTCATAGTATTGGAATAAGATTTGTGAACTGTGAGTGATTAAACCCTACACATTGAGCTGTATAGTTCATGCCCGCAATGTAATGCGCCGTGTGCACGCGACCAGATGCGACCGGACACGCGTGTCGAGGTGTTTTGAGGAGGAGCCTTTGGACGTCTCTTGATGAAATCCTCCACAATGTGGCTTTAAGGGATGAGACCAGCTGCAAAATAATTTAATTTATCTGATAATAAATTAAACTAAACGTTTTGTTTTGAAAGAAACAGAGTTCGGTTTCATTCGAACATTTCCAGGGAGAAATCTGAAGGTGAAGGAGAGACAGCAGCTCTCTAACGCATCACCATCAAAGGTCACCGTGACACATCTTACATCCCAGCAGCCCTTTCTTCTCTATGCACCTCCTCTTTCCTCTCTCAGTCAAAGCTGGGTTCCCCTGTGTGTGTGTGTGTGTGTGTGTGTGTGTGTATGTGTGTGTGTGTGTGAGTGTGAGAGAGAGAGAGGAATGGAGAAGATGCAAACTTTCCTGTGCATGTGTGTATGTTGAGATCAGAGGAAACTGAGATGAATGTCTGTATGTGTGTGTGTGTGTAGGTGTGTGTGTGTGTGTGTGTGTGTGTGTGTGTGTGTAGGTGTGTGTGTAGGTGTGTGTGTGTGTCAGAGTGAAAGCAGAGCAGTGAGATGAGAGTAAAGTGTAAGCTGTCATATTTGAGGTGAGCGGTGGGTTCATGCTCAGGTGAGACTTTTCTCAGGGGTCTGGTGAACCTGCTGAACGGGAGATCTGAACGTTGTAAAGCGAGGAGGAGATGGAGAGATTAACACTGTCCACAGGCTGACATCCTACTGTCAAACCTGCCCTGTAGGCTCTGTGTATGTCTGCACTCATAAACCATCCACTGCCTGCAGAGATCCTCTGTGAATCCTGCCTGTTAATCATGAGAAACCCAGCTGATCTCAGATACTCATTTGTTTATTTTTGCCATTTAGCAGCATGTTAGAGACACTGGGGAATAAAATGTGTTACTCAGGTCAGGCTAAATAAATAAACAACATTAGGGAGTTAAAGCCGCACTCCGGAGGATTTCATCAAGAGAGCAGTTTTTGAATCTAACGTCCAAAGACTCCTCCTCAAAACATCTCGACACGCGCCTCCGGTCGCGTGTGCACACGTGCACACGGCGCATAAACTTTGGGCATAAAGTGTACAGCTCAATGTGTAGGGTTTAATCACTCACAGTTCACAATCTTATTCCAACACTACGAGGGTCTGATGAGCCCTCTCTGTCCCTGCTGCTTCTGATATTAGCTCTGTTAGCAGCGAGCTGCTGCTGGACTCTGAAGCTGAACTTGACTCGGCCCTGGATGAACTTTCTGACCAAAATAAACGCGTAATCCTGTCAAGCCTTGCCATTCTGTGAGGTGAAAGGTTTAAAAATAAAAATAAATCCATCTTTAGCTGGAGAATGGGTAGGTTTTTAGTAGAAATGAGCTGTGAGTCCTCAGTGAACAAAACGGTAAACAAAGAAACACACGGAGCGTCCTGTACGACAGCGCCCCCTACTGGTACAGGTTTGGTCGATGCGCTTGCATGTTGAGAGAATGCAGAAATTTGAATTTCATTGGCTGAAAAATGTCGGTGGCAAGAAATAATGGAAAGGGGTCTCTAGGAGGAAGGAGGGTCTTCATCAGAATGACAGATGTTGTGGAACTCAACCCATAGATCATAGTTTAGACCTGAAATATCATTTAAAACATTTAGAAAACTTTGATACAGAGAAAAATAATCCAGAGAGCCGCTTTAATACAGACCTAAAATAGTAATGAAGTTAGAAACGTCAGAGTTCATGATGTCTGCGTCTTATTTCAGCTGAGAAAACAGCGAAGCGATGTCACTCTTACTACAGCTAACCCATAGCAGCTTCCTGTCATTCTCATGTTGCAAATAGATCCTGGACTTCCTGTCAGAAAGACTACAGACAGTGTTTGACAACAGAAGGCATCAAACCCCATCAAAAAGAATACAGGGATTCCTCAAGGACGTTTGCTCAGTCCTTAGTTCTTTACTCTGCCGACATCTGAATGTACTGCCAAAAGAAGCACACAGCTAAGAGCTAGTTAGCCTAATGGGAGTGGGAATCATCAGGATGGAGGATGGAACAACGTGGTGTTTCCTGAAGCAGGTGGTGAGCTGACGTTCTGGATGTTGATAGAAGTGAGACTTCTCTTTAAGCTGTCAGTATTGTGAGCCATCCCTCCCAGGGGCTGATTCATCTTTGTCTATGTTAGCACGGGGCATGCAGGCACGGTACTGAAACTGAAAGAAAAATGAAACTTGAGAATGGAATAAGTGAAATACACTATAATCGGGTGGTGGAAGGAATACTTTGAGGCGCTCCTCCATCCCACCAATTTGCATTACCATAAGGAACCAGAGCTGGAGAACCTGAGGACGGACTGTCCAATCTCTGGGACAGAAATTGCTGAGGTAGTCAAACAACTACACAGTGGCAACGCTCTGGGGATGGACCAGATCTGACCTGGGTATCTCAAGGATACCCAGGATGTTGTAGGACTGTCGTGGTTGACACGTCTCTACATTGCGTGGTCATCAGGGGCGGTTCCTGTGGAGTGGCAGACCGGGGTGCTGGTTCCCATTTTTAAGAAGGGGGACCAGAGGGTGTGTTCCAACTATAGGGGGATCACACTCCTCAGCCTCCCTGGAAAGGTCTACTCCAGGGAGGCTGCATTAAAATGATTTTCTTTTTGAATGTTATCCATATTTTTATTATTTGTAAAGGTGACAACTTGCCACACACTGTACACACAAATGTGATTTATGATGAAATGTCTGACCATTTGTTTACATCATCACACCTATCTATCTGATAGGAGAATTAGTTCTCTGTATCTGACCTGTTCAAGAGGAGCAGCAGTCCGTTTCACGGCGCCGCAGGAGGAAGGAGAGGGTTCAGTATTTTGCCAAAGGATCCTTTGACACATGGCGTGGGCCTGAGATTGAACCCTGACCTCCTGATCAGTGGATGACCTCTCTGCCCCTGAGCCACGTTTCACCTGGACCATATGAATCCTGCCTGCATGGAGGACAGGCTCTCCTTTGACCACATTCCCACTGTTTTAAAGCCATACTCAGTAGCCAGGTAAACAAGCTAGGTCTCGCTAGCTAGTTTACAGAAACATGACTCAGAGCACTCACCCCTCCCGTCGGGTATAATCGGTACGCCAGCCTTCCCGTCAGGTCACATGGGACCCCGTTTTGCGACGATAACAATGCAGAGTATAACTGCTTTACCTGGCTACTGAGTATGGCTTTAAAGGCGCACTATGCAGTTTTGACTTGTTTTTAGCACCCCTAGTGTCTGTTTTAAATCACTGCCGTAAAAACACCAGCACTATTGTTTCTGCTCAGAAACCCCTAAATCTACCTGTTAAATGTCTCCTCAGCCTTCACTGCTTTCTACTGGAGCGGTTCATCACTCATTCAGAGAAATCAGCTGTGTTTAAGCAGGGAGAGATGGAAAAGAATCAGGAATCATGAGCTAAAAACACTCTGGAGCTAGCATAACAGCTAGCCCCATTGGGTTAGCCTAACCCTCATGAGATACGTGACTTTGTGAGACTTCAGGACACCGGACCAGAGACTCAGAAGTTACAAACGTGGTATTCTGGATCCAAGCAGCAGATGGGGCTGAGTGACTTTTCATTAACCCTGAAGGGTCAGATTAGCACAGACTGACTCAAGGAAAAGATTTAAAATATGAAAAAGTTACATAGTGTGGCTTTAACATCTTTCTCCTGATGTCTGAAGGACAGCTTGTCAGCAGGCCTCAGATAAACGCTGTTATGGTGAGAAGCCGTAAAGGGGGCAGAGACTGGATTTGTCAGCTCCACACACTGGTCCAGTGTGGTGGTAAAACATTTTCCTTAATGTCGGTTTAAAATCACAAAGCTAATTCTGATCTGGATAGCAGATCTAAATGGTTTCAACTCAATAGATTATTTCTCAGTGTGAATTAATCTACATGTAAAATATCCAACTACAGCCTTTCTGCTGGAAATGACTTGTGTCTCATCCATTTCTTTGTTAAAGATGAGAAACTGAACTGGAAAAATTCTGTTAATAAAGAAAACAGCAAAATCAGCAGGTATTATTTCTAATCTCTTGATGTAGATCGACGAAGTACTTTTAGATACTTTCATGTACTGATGATGTTACTTCTTTCTGAAGGTGAGACACATGAGGCTTTCCTAACCTCACCTGTACATCATTCTTGTGTTTCTTACATTTTGATGACTGCGTGTAAAAATCAAAGATGAAATCAAGTAAACCTGAGATTGATTAGTACAGTCTGTCTGAGGCCAGACCATCAGATCAGACCAGCTCTCAGATAAAAGTCTCAAATTGCTCACTATCAAATCCAATTACAGGTGTGACCCCACGCTGAACTTTTAACCAAACAAATCAAATCCTGTCACTCTGCAGAGGTTGACCTGTTTACTCGGTGTCATCGTGTGTGGAGGTCAGGAAGAGGAGGAGGAGGAGGAGGAGGAAGGCTGCTGCTCGTTTGGACCTCCATCAGTAATCGGTCCAGGGCTGAATTATGGTAAAAAGATCTCCGTGAGCATCCAATTAGCAACCAGCAAAATCAACACAACCTGTCACAGTGGATTATCCCCAAACCTCACACACACACACACACACACACACACACACACACACACACACACACACACACACACACACACACACACACACACACACACACACACACACACACACTGGTTTGCTCCACCAGCCTATTTACATTTTTATTGGCCAATTATCTCCCTCTCTGCTCAGTCTGTCTGGAGCAGCGCGTTGAAGAAAACAGGGAATCTCAGCCGTTCTCTAATTGAAAGACTTTCTGGGGATTACGAAGAGGTCAGAAATAAAGTTGTTTAGAGAAATCATAAACAGAAGCCTTTTCTCTCAGTCTGTTGAAGAATATTATTTTTTCTTCCAGCAGCTGTTTATCATTGCAGGAGTTATTTTTCCTCATTCTCCCTGAGCAGAAGGGCTTATCTCTCCACTGTGAATACTCTTAGTCTGGTGCTCTTGTTACCAGCAGGGGAACGCGGAGGGGCGGGGACTTTCAGATGGATTGTGTTGGTTTTTCCTTTCTTTTCACTCAGTAACTACTCTGTTGTGTCATGATTCTAGAATGTAAACATTCAACGACCACAATAAACCAAAATAATTCACACAAACACGCGTTCATCCATCCCTGCGCTGCTGGACCATCCGGCGAGGGGGGAAAAGGCTGATCCTGTAGATTTTAATTGGTTGGTTTTATTCACCAGATGCTTTTCAGGGCAGGACAGGAAAGGTAAATAAGTTTTTCTTCGCTCGTTGGGTCCCTTGGGTTTTGAAACAAATGTTAACTGAGCTAACCAGATGTTATTTAAGGGCACCAGGGGAACAAACTTTAGAGTGTTTGCCACCAAATTGTGTCTGAGATACAAATAATAAAGTTCAGAACTCCAAACAAACTTTGTAACGTACTGTACTCCGGTGTGCTACAGATTTACAGGAGGATATTTGCTTCTATATAAATAAGAGACGAGGTGTTGTTTAGAGAGGAGGTTGTGTGTTCAGAGGTTTTGGGGAATATTTTAAGTGATTATTTCAGAGTGGAGGTAAATCATGGTTTTAGGCTGTTTTATTCAGCATTTTAAGTTTAGCTTTGCTTCATTAGACAGACAGGGAAGGGATCACATGGGTGAAAGGTCATGGGTCAAAACTAGACTCATAAATGTTGAGTGCAGTCAGGTGGAATCAGACCAGACCTTCCTGTTTCAGGGGCTCAGGTGAATTCTAGATCATCAATTCTACACTCAGACGTATTCCAGCTGTTCTGAAGTTTGTTTCTGTATAAAATGTATAAACACTTCTTATCTTACCTGCTTCCTGAAGAGCTTCTGTTCAGAGAAACAACTCAGTGAAAAGGGATTGAACACATGAAGAAAGGAAGGTGTATAAAGACCTGGAAAGTCATGACACCTGCTGGAATCTATCAGTGCTACAGGTTTTAGTACAGGTTTTACTGGTATTAGTGATTTGTGATTAGCAGTGGTGTCCCGTTAATAGGGGGCGCTAGGGCGCTTCAGGGCAGTTCCGGCTGGATCTGCCCTGGATGGCCGGCTGTGGGCGGTGCCTGTGAACCCCTCGCCGCAACCCCCGGAGGCTCTAGTGTGGCTACTGCTGGGTGACCCACGCGGGGTGAGCCTCTGCGCTCTCTGGGGGGGAGTTTGCAGCTGCCCTGACGGCGGTCTCCCTGGGGTGTCCGTGCCCTGGGGGGTCTCTGGGCGTCTGGGGCCCGGACCTCCTCCACGTCCTCCGTGGGCCTTGGGGGCGGGTCTGTGGCTCCTCAAACTTATTATTGAATGTTTCAATAGAGAAACCTTATATACACAAGCACGCATATATACTGTACACACACAGGTGATCACAAGGTGTTCACAAAAAAATGGACTCAGGTGTTTTCAGACACATTGACTGGGGCTGTGGTTGACACTGAACTCTCTTGAATTAGTCTTTACCGTATACATTTTAAGGACATCACAACTGTTGTGTATTCATATGCTTTTTGTTGCTGTTGTATTTTTTCTCCCTGTTTTGTTTGCTTGTTTGTTTGTGCTTTATTTGCAGGTCTAGAAGTGGATTCTTCATGTCTCTTGTTCTCTTCTTTTTCTGTTTACTTTCTCCCCCACCCTTCTTTCTGTACCCTTCCCCTTCGTTTCATGCTCCGTGTCCATTGGGATTCAAATCAACCATAAAAATATTCTAATAAAGATTTTTAAAGTTATATTTAAATATAAGTCAGGTTGAGCATTATAGCAGTGGCTGTAACCTCTCACCTGAAACAGCAACACTGTTGGACTTGTTTTTGGCACTCAGACATTATTCTGTTTGCTCTACAGCTGGACAGGACACGGGGTAAAAAAAAAATAAAAAGATCATGGGTCCCAATGGCAGGAGGTATACGGAAAAAAGGAGGTGCCTTTTAGACCTGACGTCACTAACACATTTAGACCTGGAGCCACTAAGATGGACCATCTGAGAGATAGGACATGAATCGTCGTAGAGCTGGACCTGTAAAGCCCACCCACTGCTCCAGCCTAGCACTACAAATGGAATCTTGCAGCTTTTACTACTTTCTAATAACAATTCTCCATCTCCGCTCAGCTCTCCTACACTCTTGTGTCAGTTGAATGGGTGGGGTTCGTTATGGGTGGCTGTCAGGAGGAGGATTCCAGTCTGCCCCGCTTTGCTGTTCAGCACCATGGACAGCGGCACGCTGGAATCTCTCACAGCTGTTCCTAGTTTAGACTCATCAGAACTAGTTTAAAAGGCAGAGGCTGTCTCAATAGTTTGGGACTCAGAGCGGTACTGACTTCCCCTCATGAACTCACAGAGGTATAGGCGGATTAAGAGAAATATTGGTGTTCTTAGTAGAACTGTTTCTTAGTGTGCAGGATTCTGCAGCTCTCTCAAAGAGTCTTTCTGTTTGTCGTTTTTAAATAATCACATTAGTCTACATCCTCCATAGTAGAGCATCTTTAGTTTAGTTTTAGTAGTATTTCGTAATAAAAATAGTGATTTAAGTATTATATTTTATCCTGGGTTGTAGAGTTTTCTCCCCAGCGTTTTGTTTGTTTATCCTCCCCTCTTAGTTGAAGAGTGTTTTTAGTTAGTAGAAACTCCTTTCGTTTCAGCAGTGCCTCTTCCTGCTTGTGGTTTTCTGAGGGAGTGGAAAATAAAACAATTTAGTTAAACCGTAAGCCTTGTCTATGGAGCACGTTTTGTTAGACCCCCGTGTTTTTCTCCTAGACTATCCGAGGGGTCGCAACAGGGTTGTTAATTAGAAAAAAAAATTTGCCAATTTTTTAAAATAACAATTTCGTCTTTTCTCAACATTTTAACTTTAATGGTGACATCCTTTTATTTATTTCTGTGGCCTTACCACAGCATCATACAGACTTGCAGTGTGTTGCCATCGGTCTATGATTATATCTTGGACTAACTAAGTCTAGAACAATAATATATTAGATGAACTATCCACATTTTGAACCCAGAAGAAGGAAACAAGATAAATTTTATCGGAGCTGTCAACCTTCATGCTGAAGGGCCTGAACTTTATTTGTACAGTGTTTCTCTACACACTGAAACAAATGAGACATCCTTCAAAGAACTTGAATTGATGACGATGTTCTGAAACCCTTTCACATTTTTATGGCAGGTTGACTTTCCCTACAGTGGCCTCATGGGACTTTTTTTGCGTGCATGAATCAAGAACTCACTCGTCTGCCCCAAAATACATTTTGTTTTAGAGGAAGTGATGAGATTTTTCAAGTTAAACTTACAGTTGTCTTCAAATTTAGTTCATACATTTATATTTTAAAAGGGTTTAATAATGTCTACTTTTTGATTTTGGTTTAAAATTGTAAATGAGAATAAGTAGATGTGAATCTTCATTTTTATATGGGTAATTAACTGTTCTTTCCTCGGGGGGAAAAAGGCCTTTCTGACCTTTAAACGACACCTGGGAAGCCAGAGTGGCCCAGTTTTCCATCAGTACCTGAACTGTGAAGTGACTGGAATATACTTTTTCAATTCTACGTTCTTTAGGTATTGTGCTGGTTTTCAACTAAAAATCATCTCAAGGCACTTTATATAATGAATCCTAAAAATACCAGCAGAGCAGCACTTTGGGATGGAAAAAGACATAGCCTAACTCTGGGAGGACAGCTTCCTGACTTCATAAGTTGGAGGGCACAGAAAAAGGAAAAAAATCACAGCAGTAGAACAGGATATTAAACTTTAGAAACAAATTAAACTGTGAAAATATGTCACTTGATCCATTTCCAATAGACCAAATGAGCTCATGCAAGTAGAAAAATAAAAGTCGCTGACCTTTAAAGGGATCATTTACCTACAGTGAGGACCACCATGGTGACAACACTTAAAATGGTGGAGTATTACTCTGACCAGAGTAATACTCGTGGCTAGTCAGATCAGAAAAGACATTGCTGCAGATCTGACAAGTTAGCAGCTTATTTTCAGGAATTAAAAACAACTCTTTCTCTAAAATATACCACCCATGCATTAAAATGGTCATATTCTGCCCCCTTGTGTCCAGTTTGTGCCTGTGTTCCCCCTCCTGTGTCCTGCACTAATCCCCTCCAGGTGTGTCTCGTCTCCTTGATTAGCTCCCTCTCTGTATTTGCTGTTTAGTTCAGTCACTCCCTGTCGATTCCTTGTGTTGTATCCCCAGCCTCATGTGTCTCCTGAGTCCTGCCTGTTTTGTGGTCAACCTCACCTGTTCCTGCTGCCGTCCTCCTGCGTTTGGGTCCTGCACTACCCCAGTCCATGACAGAAGGAACCGACCACCACGGACCCAGCGGAGGACCTCATTCAGGAGATAAATTGAGGCGAGGAGGTTTGATCAGTAGGGGGTCATTCAATAGACCATCGAAATAAAGAGAATTTTAATAACACAGAAACACACATGAACTTCTTCTCCACCCCACCCCCACCCCGTGTCCTGTCCGGCTGTAGAGTGAACAGAATAGATGTCTGAGTGCCAGGAACAAGCCCAACAGTGTTGCTGTTCCAGCTGAGGCGTTACAGCCACTGCTATTTGGCTCCCAAGAATTTTACAGATGATACCTGTGGCAATTCAGCAGACTGAATTTTATTTGTTTTACACCTTTATCGTATGGCTTTCTCCCACTAAAATTAATACAATGAGATTTTTTAATATTTAAAGATAATGTATTCAATTTGAACCATCTACTGTAGGCAGATAGACCATAATTGACTTTCTCAATCAATGAATCAAAATTTGAGTGGGACATAACTAAAGTTGTGTCATCTGCAAACATAATGGGAGATAGCATGTTAGAGACATTAAATATATCATTTATATAAATAAGGAAAGGACCCAGGATGGAACCTTGTGGAACCCCACAATGAAGTTTAGCTCTGTTAGAAGAGAATCCTTTAACAGAAACAAACTGGGTTCTATTAGAAACGTAATCAGATAACCATTTGTAACTAGTATTTCTAAAACCATATTTGTGTAACTTATCCAAAAGTATTTTATGATTGACAGTGTCAAATGCTTTAGAGAAGTCTAACAAAATACTACAAGTGAACTCATTATTTTCCAGGGCAGTTGAGACTTTGCTATGCCATCTGTCAGCGTTTTCTGTTTTCCTTTTGAATTTAATGACATTTCTTGTACTATTATTTGATTTTGACCCCCACTAAAATTGTTTTAAATTAAAAGACATGCTTTTGGGGGCCAAAATAATAAAATCCAAATAATTGTGATTAATTAATTACAAAGCCTGTAGTTAATTTGATTTTTTTTTAAATCGAGGCCCCCACTAGTAATTAGACTAGAGTCGATCTATTTTATTACTCATAACTTAACGTGGACATGAATGGTTTGATTTCTTTACATGTGTGGAGGATGCTGTTACCAACATCTGGTGAGAATTTAAACATCAACAGAACCTTTAGAGGTAGACGGACTCAGCGCCTCGGTGACGAGTTCAGTCCTGTGTTACCCGCTGTTTATTTACTGCACAGCATTTCTTTCTTTGTCTTGTGCAGCGTGCTGCTCTCCCTGGTGCATCTATTAGCACCGTAACAGGGAGGAGTCAGGACGGAGAGCCAGAGGGAACAGAGGAGATGGAGAAACATGTGAGTCAGTGATAAAGAGGCTGTGTGTTTAAGGTTGTGGTGATAGCTGGCCGTGGAGATAAGTGGACGGAGTTTTCATCCCAACAAACAGCAGCCATGAGGAGAGACGCGTGCTGCACTTAAGAGCCAATTACCCACCATGTACACATCTCTTTCTCCTCCCTCTTCCTCCTGCTATCTCTCCCTCTCTGCTATCCAACACGGCACTCATCTTAGTTTAATGACCCACAGGGACTCACACACACATACACATGTTTGCGTGTCTGCTGAATGGCCATGGAGAGCTCCTTTTCATGATGTGTGTGTTTGCTATCTTTTAATCTCTCCGTTAACTCCTCTATTCCTTCACTCCCTCTTTTTCTGTTCTTGAATTCACACACACACACACACACACACACACACACACACACACACACACACACACACACACACACACACACACACACACACGCTCATCTTATTTTAATGCGTCTGAAGGGGAGGCACTCAGCAGCACAGCAGGGGTCTTCCCGACAAGTCACGAAAGCTCTGAAAACATACACTCCTGCTCACGCTACCACCACACACACACACACACACACACACACACTAGTGCAGTGCAGACTTCCATTCAAACACAGAAGTAAGGGATAAGGAGTCCTTACAGAGCAGCAGTAACACACTGATGTGTTCTACAAGAGGTGTCCTCCGTCACACAGCTGCAGCAGAATTGAACCGATCCAGATTTTATGGTTTAGGGTCTGGAAACATGTTTGAAACGGGTCCAGGTCTGGACAGAAAACCAGAAACTCACTCTGTCCTACACCTAATACAAAACAGCAGAACTGGAGAAGAAAAAGTTTGTGTTCAGGGTCAGTTCAGGCCTTTACAGGTTCCTTCACCTTCACTAAAATCCTATTCAAGCACTTTGTGGTTTTTCACCACCATATGATGATCAAAATGAATATTTCACTTCCTCATAAAAGTTTTTATTGGAGTATAATCGGTTTCGTCCACAGTTTAAAGAAATGTTATGATGATTCTGATTTTGTTTGATTTTTGAGTCTTTTTAACTCATCATCTCTCCTTTATCAAACTCAGTATACAAACATTGTTTCTCAGTGTGACCATCAGACCTTTTTTTTATTACAATTCCAGAATTTACAGTCAAAATTAAGGTACGTACTTAAGTAAAAATAAAGCATAAATTAAAACAAATAAACGAAGCAGCATAACAAGTATACAACACAAAATGTTTGGGGTTTTTAGCAACCAGCTGATCAAAAAAATAAAATAAAATCGAAACAATAATGGATTGGATTTATATAGCACCTTTCTAGACACCCAAAGCGCTTTGACAGAAGCTCCATTATTCTTTCACACACACATTTACACTGGTGGTGGTAAACTACGACTAACGTCTGTAGTCACAGCTGTCCTGGGGCAGTCTGACAGAAGTGAGGATACCATTCTGCGCCATTGGCCCTTCTGACCACCACCAACATTCACACAGGCAAGGAGGGTGAAGTGTCTTGCCCAAGGACACAACGACAATCTAACCCAGCTGGAGCTGGGGATTGAACCGGCGGCCCTCCGGTTACCAGACCAGCCACTCTCCCAACTGAGCTATACAGTATGCCGCCCCAAGTAAAATCACTGACACCAATAAAAGGAGTATATATTAACTGTTTTGATTGCTTTAGCTTCTGCTGCTCAGTTCAACAAGTTTTATAAACATCCTGTTTACTCTGACTTCCTGTTTAGACTTACTGGCTGTGTTCGAATTCAGGGGTAGGATGCTTATGAGGACGCATTTCGCGACCAATGACGTCACAGCGTACAATGACGAGTGCTGTCCGAATTCGAAGGATACTCATTCATGCGTCCTCAAATGCGTCCTCGTTCCACCCCAATCACCTGTCACCTTTTGTGTCTACTTCCTTATATACAAAGTTTGGAGGGCGTGACAACTGACGTCTGGCTGGTCCACCGGCTGTCGACCACTTACAATATAGTTGGGGATGAAATTCCAAATTGAAGTGGGGTTTTAAAGAAATTGTTTGATCCAGTTTATTTTAAAAACATTGTTCGGTTTAGAGAAGTAAAAAAAAAAAGATCCCACCATTTGAGAAGGTATTGGATAGAGCTGATTTCTTTATGTAATGGATTCTGTTTTTCCATATGAAATTGCAAAGGATTTTATCAACGGTTGTTAAGGTTTCTTTGTCTACTTCCAACGATTGGGTAGCGTAGATTAAAGGAGATAACCCCTCTGCTTTAGTTAGTAGAACCCTTTCTTTGAGAGGTAAATCCCTTTGGAGCCAAGCATTAAATCTCTTTTGTTTTTCTTGTAGTATTGGAGCAAAATTGAGAGAACCTCTCAAGGACAATAATAACAAAGCCCAGATAAGTCTTTGACTGGAATACCGGCGATAGAAGAATTAGCACATTCCCTAAGGGCAAAAAGTTCAAGTCCAAGATTCCAAGATGGAGAAGTTCTTAATTATATTGATTGCTGTCATCACCTGAGAGGATTCTCTTAAGAAAAGTGTCATATCATCCGCCAATTGACTAATAACAATCTCCCTATCTGCAAATTTTATTACTTCCAAGGAACCACGTTTGACATGGTCACAGAGGAGTTGGGCACAAATCAAGAATAAGTACAGTGAAACAGGGCAGCCTTGCCTAATACCCTGGTCCTGTTTAATGACTTTCTGTTTATTCTGACTTCCTGTTTAATGACTTCCTGTTTAATGACTTTCTGTTTATTCTGACTTCCTGTTTAATGACTTCCTGTTTAATGACTTCCTGTTTATTCTGACTTCCTGTTTAATGACTTCCTGTTTATTCTGACTTCCTGTTTAATGACTTCCTGTTTATTCTGACTTCCAGTTTAATGACTTCCTGTTTATTCTGACTTCCAGTTTAATGACTTCCTGTTTATTCTGAATTCCTGTTTAATGACTTCCTGTTTATTCTGACTTCCTGTTTAATGACTTCCTGTTTATTCTGAATTCCTGTTTAATGACTTCCTGTTTATTCTGACTTCCTGTTTATTCTGACTTCCAGTTTAATGACTTCCTGTTTATTCTGACTTCCTGTTTAATGACTTCCTGTCTATTCTGACTTCCTGTTTAATGACTTCCTGTTTATTCTGACTTCCTGTTTAATGACTTCCTGTTTATTCTGAATTCCTGTTTAATGTCTTCCTGTTTATTCTGACTTCCAGTTTAATGACTTCCTGTTTATTCTGACTTCCTGTTTAATGACTTCCTGTTTATTCTGACTTCCTGTTTAATGACTTCCTGTTTATTCTGAATTCCTGTTTAATGACTTCCTGTTTATTCTGACTTCCTGTTTAATGTATTCCTGTTCAGTCTGACTCATTACTGTTAGGGACATAGTGACACAGGTATGTGATTACTCTTATTGAACTAAATGAGCAGCTGGTGGTTACCATGGTGACCCTGATGAGCTACTGGCAGCAGCCTTAACATTTCTGTTTCTTGTTTTATTAAAATATTTTTTCTAAAGGTTGCACGTCAATCATAAACATTTGGTTCAGTTTAGACTTTGATGTAGAGGATGATGAAGTTTGAGCAGCAGCTTTGTTGACACCCTACCAGACCTCCTCTAGTCTTTATGTGTTTCTGACTCCATGATTCTCAGCCAGCTTTAAGGAGCATCTCATCCGACATCATGACCCAGTCATGTTCAGAGCTCAGCAGTAGTTCAGGTTTCAGCACATCTCATTGAGGTTTCATAATAACCAAAAACATACAGTGTGAAGCTCTGCCAGACCAGTCCCTCATTAATTTGATCATCTCTTTTTCCAAAGGCTGCAGCTCTACTAAAGCTTATTCCACTTGCAAAGAATAAAACCACTGACAAACACGCAAACAAACACCACAATGCCAAGTAGAAACTCACTAGAATTCTTTATTGGTCAGGAGTGTTGAGAGGCTGTGATCCAGTGTCAGAACGTCCCGCTGCTCTTCTTATATTTGAGGAGAATCCCTCTTTCAGCTTCAGACGATGAGCTGTTTGATGCTCCCACAGTGCCCAGAGAGGTGGGGGCATCCCGCTGTAGCATTCCAAATGCTTTCTGTTGGGCAAAGCCTGTTTTTGTTCAGCTCCATGATGGAGAGTCACAGGAAGGCCAGTGGAGTCACAGGAAGCCCAGTGGAGTCACAGGAAGGCCAGTGGAGTCACAGGAAGGCCAGTGGAGTCACAGGAAGCCCAGTGGAGTCACAGGAAGCCCAGTGGAGTCACAGGAAGGCCAGTGGAGTCACAGGAAGCCTAGTGGAGTCACAGGAAGCCCAGTGGAGTCACAGGAAGGCCAGTGGAGTCACAGGAAGCCCAGTGGAGTCACAGGAAGCCCAGTGGAGTCACAGGAAGCCCAGTGGAGTCACAGGAAGCCCAGTGGAGTCACAGGAAGCCCAGTGGAGTCACAGGAAGGCCAGTGGAGTCACAGGAAGCCCAGTGGAGTCACAGGAAGCCCAGTGGAGTCACAGGAAGGCCAGTGGAGTCACAGGAAGCCCAGTGGAGTCACAGGAAGCCCAGTGGAGTCACAGGAAGCCCAGTGGAGTCACAGGAAGGCCAGTGGAGTCACAGGAAGGCCAGTGGAGTCACAGGAAGGCCAGTGGAGTCACAGGAAGCCTAGTGGAGTCACAGGAAGGCCAGTGGGTCGGAGAACTCGCTCCATAATCCTGATCCCACACTGGAGACACATTCTGTCAGATGGAGACTGGATACTCAATCCTAAAGGGATGCTTGTAGTACCTACCTGTAGTAAGTAGATGGAGTACCTATGTAGTAGGTAGATGTAGTACTTATCTGTAGTAGGTAGATGTAGTACTTATCTGTAGTAGGTAGATGTAGTACTTATCTGTAGTAGGTAGATATAGTACTTATCTGTAGTAGGTATCTGTAGTAGGTAGATGTAGTAGGTATCTGTAGTAGGTAGATGTAGTAGGTATCTGTAGTAGGTAGATGTAGTAGGTATCTGTAGTAGGTAGATGTAGTAGGTATCTGTAGTAGGTAGATGTAGTACTTATCTGTAGTAGGTAGATGTAGTAGGTATCTGTAGTAGGTAGATGTAGTACTTATCTGTAGTAGGTAGATGTAGTAGGTATCTGTAGTAGGTAGATATAGTACTTATCTGTAGTAGGTATCTGTAGTAGGTAGATGTAGTACTTATCTGTAGTAGGTAGATGTAGTAGGTATCTGTAGTAGGTAGATGTAGTACTTATCTGTAGTAGGTAGATGTAGTACCAGTGTTTGCAAAAGACGTCGGACATTACGTAATTTGAAACTGTGACAAAAATTTTAAAATAGTCAGACACTTTGACTGACATGGTTTTTCCAGTTGTATCTCTCTCTCACTCGTTCACTGTCTCTCTTTCTCCTTTTCTATCTGTCATTCTCTCTAGTGCACTCCTCTCTCTTGTGTGTCTCTTTTCGTGCATCTCTCTTGTTCATGTGCCTTCACTGCATCAGCCTCTGCCTTCTCTAATATCAGCTTCCAAAACAAACTGTAACCACAGAGATTTAGTTTTTATTCAGTCCGTTCTTCACCGTCCATCATTATTTAATGATCAAACACAGCTCCGTAGGACAATATTAAAATACATCGGTAATGTCCGAAAGTCTGACATGTTTACTTTCTGATGAGACAGAACAGCTGATGAAGTTTCACCTGAACGTGCTGCTGATCGTCCCCCAAACAAAGCCCATATGATCTAGTAACTCTGTTAACTGGTTACTTTAGGATGAAGAACCAAACTACAAGAGAAAGAAGTTTTTAGAATGAAGGAGTGAGAACAGGAGGCTAATCTGTGAACTCCACGGATTATTCTCCTGTTATGGTTACAGCCTCTGAAGAGGACAGTGGGATGAAAGAGAGGAATAGAATAGAATAGAATAGAATATAAATTCTGTATTATCCCCTAGTGGGGAAATTCTGGTTCAATAGCAGCAACATATATTAATCAATAAATGAATGAATGAATGCTTATGGTTTATAAGGGACCGAGTAGGAAAAAAAGTACCATATGTGCAGTGCTTGAAGTGGACAACAAGAAGTGGTGGTACTCTCTTTAATGGAGGTCGGCACATGAAATGTTGAGATTCCTGAGTGTAAATATAGCTCAGTAAAAAGATGTTCCCCTCTCGCTATGCATCATAATGCAAATTGAAAGGGATGGAGCTCAGCTCAAATCTCATATATAATCAAATTAAATCAAATGTTGTGTAGCGTTATAAACTCTATTTTTATGGTTTATAATTGGCACATACTTCTGTAAATTCACTACCAGGTTTTGTAAGTTTTATACAGAGGAAACCCTCTGATACTATCACCTTTTTAGTGTTTACAGGGATATCTAGGTTCGATTCTGATGTTACAGTGAGTAGATTATGCATTTAATATTGACAATAGAAATCTGAGTCATGGAAATAGACTTCATTATTTTATTAAGAAACATACGACAAATATCACAGATAAGAAAGAGGTAGTTAGCAGGTTTAAGCAGCATTAAGTCATTCACGATGGTAAGGTGTTTTGAATTGAATCTTAAATAAGTTTTAGCAATCTGAGTCTCATGAGGTTTTAGGAGACTAGGGATTTACTTAATTTAGATTAAGGATTCTGATGGAGGGGAACTAGTTATGGATGGAATTAGTAACTAGTCTGAGTAAGCTAATGTTGTTAGCTTTTATCAAGAGGCCTTTAAGCTTTACCAGAGTCGTGGTCACTTAACTGCGTTCCTGGATCGTCACTGTTTGGAGGTCGGATGAGACGGTGGAGGTGAGGTTTCCCCCTCGGTCCGGATCAGACGGCTGCGGGGGTCGAGGACCGCCGGAGGCCACAGGTGTCGTCCGTGGATACGAAGTTAGATAACTCATCTCTGGCAGGGAGTGTCTAGGGCTGGCATTCCCATCACAGAGCGTCAGACTGAAGGTGTCTGACCTCAGAGGGAAGCTGGTTCCATCGGCTCAGACGGGCTGAGGTACCGTCTCAGGGGGAGCCGGCAACTAGCGTCAGCTGTGTAGGAGTTGACAGCTGAGAGGAGGTCTGGTCAGTGTCAGACCAGAACAGCTCTCCTCTTCTCTAGTTCTCTCGTTGAACTGAACTGAACTGTAGCTTCCGGGGTCGGAAGTTAAGGGAATCTAAAAGGGACGTGGCCCAATGAGGTTTATTAATGTCACGTGACTCAGACCGCTAACTCTTATTGGTTGTAGTAATGAGTGACGTGGTTGTCATAACCTTTTAGCAGTATGTATGTGAAATAATACTGATGCAGATCAACATTCATTAATGCTGGAAGAAAATGCATTAATCATTTAAGACATTTCTGTAACAGATTAAAGTGTCATTTTAGGAAGAGACACCAAGAGTCTTTATTATTATTATTATATAAAGTCCGGTGAAATCTTCCGATACGACCGTGACCCTGGAGGAATGTTGATTCAGGTTAAAACATAACAACAGTCATTTTATTCCAAGTTATTGGGAAAAAAGATGGTTATTATTTGTGATGATCTTGAGGTCAAAGGTCAGAGGTAGTAACGCATTTGGATTCGTTACAGTAAAAAGACGTTCCCCTCTCGCTATGCATCATAATGCAAATTGAAAGGAATGGAGCTCAGCTCAAATCTCATATATAATCAAATTAAATCAAATGTTGTCTACGTACATAAAATTATTACATTTTCAAAATTAATTTCCATTGCTTTATTAATTATCAAAAAAGCCAAACAGAAAATGAAACCTTCAATCTCTCATCATTTGTTTAAGCTAATAAACACGGCAACAGCAGCTAGAACGACGCATGCGCGGTTGACCGGTTGTCACAGAAACCACTGTTCGCTTGGTCAGTCTGCGCCTGCGCATTGTGAAGAGCGGCAGACGAGAACATAGACATACGTATGCACAGATGCCTCTTTACGCCCTCGATAATGGTTCCAGCGCTTAATGAGGCATCTACATTTGTATATCTGTGCCGGTTAAACCCAAACACGGAGGTGTTGTGGACGTGAGCTCACTGACCACTACTAGGGGTGTCAAACTTATTATGGTTCAGGGGCCACATGCAGACACATTAGATGTCAAGTGAGCCGGACCAGTACAATCCTAAAATAATGACCTATAAATAACAAGTGCATGTTTTTCCCCTTGTTTTCATGCAAGAAAAATTACAAGTACATTTGAAAATCTTCACATTTATTCAATAACTATTTTACAAAACACAAGATAAACAAATATTTCTTAAGACAATTGTGCAGAAGTACACAAAACTTTATTGTCTTAAAACAGGGGTCTTCAACTAAATATGCCAAAGGTCCAGATCAGCATTCGCGACCTGGTCCTCGGTCCAGGGGCAGCGCCACCTTAACCTGCTTACACACACATTTATATATATATATATGTATGTATATATATATATATATATATATATATATATATATATATATATATATATATATATATATATATATATATATATATATATATATATATGTGTGTGTGTGTGTGTGTGTATGTGTTTATGTGTGTATTTTTATATATAAATAATTATTTGGAGATGGATGGATGGATAGATAATTATTTTTATTTATATTTAAATACTTAAACATATATTCTCTGAGCACAAGATCCCCATTAATTAGTTTGTGGTTGAAGTTAATTTTTTGAGAAAAATTTTTTTTTTTTCTCCTGCTGTTCAGATGAAGAAAAGTCGACATTATTTTGACACTATGGTCCAGGTTTTGACCAGAATGAACTGATTACTGACAATGGCCTGGATCATTGCTCGTCTACCTGCTCTGAGCTTCTTCTCCTCTCCTCCTTTCTTCACCTCTCCAGCATCTCTACCCGGTGCATGAGTGTACAACCTCTTTCCTAGTCCTTTAACCAATTTGAAGAATTCTGCAGCGGGTGAGGGTGTTGTGTGCGACACACACAGGCGCTCCCAGATCAGCCAAGAAATACATCCCTCCAGCTACATTATCCGTTATTGTGTGTGTGTGTCTGTGTGTGTGTGTGTGCGTGTGAGCGTCTGCAGGTGTAATGACGCTGAGAGACGTCCGGTTCTCGCTCTGCAACCGCTGTGGCCTCATTTATAAAACTTATAAAATAAATATATATGTTTATAATTTGTTGTATTTTATATAAAATTTGTTTTAAAAACGGGTCGGAAAGGGAGTCACTTTCTCCGCAAACTTTAGGATTTATAAAAGAAAACGGAGAAATGATGTACTCTGCAAACTTTGCATAAGCACGTTTTAGAGAAAGTTAAAAAAACTTTTTATTTTGGAGACGTCAGACTCAATAAAAGGCTTTCAGTCATTATAACGTGTTTTTAATGAGACGGATCGGGGCGGGTTCTAAAAATAGACGCAGCGATGCGGGGCGGTTTGGGGCGGGTCAGATGTTTTCAAATGTGCAGAACCCACGGGTCAATAAAAACCCTGACCCGCGCATCACTAGTGTGCGTGTCGCCTTTCTGCAGCAGTAGATCTATTTCTGAAGCTGCGGGAGGAGCTGCCCGACCGTGGTGTAGGGGTAGCTTAGCGAACTAATGGAGTTGCCGCGGTGCGCCACTCGATTGGCCCTCAGCTTCGCCTCCAGGACTCCGGTCCGGGACCGAGTTCAGAACCATGTACGCAGGGGAGGGCGAGTTCCGCGGGTTCCAAGTGAGCGAAGAACCTGCTCATTAGTGCTCACATGTCTCCTCGGACACGCCTGCTCCTTATGGACCAGGGACCGGGTCTGGATTTTCTGGGTCCAGACAGAGCCGGCTCTGGATCCGGATCCGGACCGCGGTCCGCCTGTTAGTGACCCCTGTCTTAAAATATTAATAATAAAAGATTTCCTACATGTGGAAACACCCTGGATGAGAGAATCATTTTTTGCAGTGTTCAGACTGACCCACGGTCTGGAGGCTCTGCCTCGTTTTCAATGAGGGTCTCTGTTGTTTATAGACCAGTGTGGGTTTGGTACTGGTTTATCTTTTTAAATAGGGTTTGGGTCTGGGTTTGAGGAACTCAGTGTTTCATCTAAAACTGTATAAAACCAGTAAATCCAGGTGATGCTGACTGGACACCATCAGTTTCACCATGGTTTCATTTAGACCAGGTCTGAGGGAAAACCCAGATCTGGATCCAAACCCATTCAGGTGTTTGTTCCTCAGTGGCAGGATGGTGATCTGTGCGCCCAGCTGACGTCCAGCTCTCTAGTTAAAATTATCAGCTTCAGCTCAGCGATGCTGTAGATGGCGTGCGTGTCGAGTGTTGAGCCAGAAACAAACCAAACGCGCGGACCAGGACGCACAGAGCGCAAACGCTCCAGTTTGGGCTCTGATCTCTGTGCGTAACGCGATCGGAAGCCCTGGCCTCACGCTGTGACTAGATGTGGAGGATTCCTCACTGGTCAAGTTGACAGGCACAGCGCGCAGGACGGCAAGTTCAGTGGCGCGCTGCATCCAACAAATGCACTTTGGATGCGACGCGCCGTTTCCACTGGCTGGAGTAAACCTATAAGGCTAGAGACGTGCAGTTTCACCGCCGATCCTTTTCGGTTTTTGTGGTGAAAGGACGGAGCGGAGGGCTGAGTTTTACGGCGACCGCGTAGACAGGCGAAGCGAGTAGGGCGGGATGGATCCTCCGAAGGAGGACCTTGGCACGGGCTGCGTGCGTCAAAGGTCTGATTTGAGCATCTGGACAACAGGAAATTATGCTGACAAGAGCTCAGCCTTGCTTCAAACGGAAGTTGCGTTATTTTTTTAAACGTGCATCATATTTACGTGCATCATAATTAACGCGTTAAAGTCCCAGCCCTAATTTTTTTATTTTCAAAACTCATCCAGCGGGCCGGATTGAACCCCTTAGCGGGCCGTATGAATGACACCCCTGATTTAAACGGACGCTCACTACTGAGCGTTCCGGGACGCTATCAGTACGTTCTCAGCGTCCTGAGAAGTGGCGGAACGCTAAAGAGCTATTTTTAGAAGTGCCGGTACTGCGTACCGCCGTGTACCGGCCCACTTCAACCACTGCATATGTGCAAATATATTTGGACCACTCAAATATTTTTGTGCATGCAAAGAAACTGTGCACATGATTCTGTGCAAGTAATGATTCGGATGATGCAGACTGTGAAAGCTGATAGGAAACTGGAGGCTGCTGTACTTCTGATATAGTGTCTCAGAGGTGACTATAATACCCACTAGATTAAATAGATACAGATCTGCAGCACATGAGGACATTGTCCTACGTGTTTCAGAAATGTCCTGCCTGAGACGCTCCCAAGTCTGCCAAAATGGCAGGTGTAGCTCAAACGTTTTCACGAACACTGTAGTACCTACCTGTAGTAGGTAGGTGTAGTACCTACCTGTAGTAGGTAGATGTAGTACCTACCTGTAGTAGGTAGATGTAGTACCTACCTGTAGTAGGTAGATGTAGTACCTACCTGTAGTAGGTAGATGTAGTACCTACCTGTAGTAGGTAGGTGTAGTACCTACCTGTAGTAGGTAGATGTAGTACCTACCTGTAGTAGGTAGGTGTAGTACCTACCTGTAGTAGGTAGATGTAGTACCTACCTGTAGTAGGTAGATGTAGTACCTATCTGTAGTAGGTAGATGTAGTACCTATCTGTAGTAGGTAGATGTAGTACCTACCTGTAGTAGGTAGATGTAGTACCTACCTGTAGTAGGTAGATGTAGTACCTATCTGTAGTAGGTAGATGTAGTACCTATCTGTAGTAGGTAGATGTAGTACCTATCTGTAGTAGGTAGATGTAGTACCTACCTGTAGTAGGTAGATGTAGTACCTACCTGTAGTAGGTAGATGTGAACCAACCTTTCATGCTGATTTTTTTTACTGTGCTGTAAATAACAAATAGTTGCTGTATTTAATAAACAGACGTTTAAAGAGGTGCAGGTTCTTGAAGCAGAACAGGATCCTGAGTGGTCGTAATGCTGCTGCTTAGCTTTGAACCATGCTAACAGATGGTTTACCAAATACACCCCCAGTGTCTGATGGGATGTTTTAAAGGTCACCGTTATTCAGTATTAAAAGCTGGCTCCCCTGAGCTCCACCATACACCCGTCAGCAAACACCAGCCCAGCAGCAGCTCAGTAACAGAGCCACTGGTAAAACAGACTTTTGGTCATTTAGCTTTAAATATTTTAAGCTTTTTTAAAGTCTCTGTATTGGTAACCTGTTTATTCAGAATATAATTTAAAATTCATTTATTGGATTTTAAGGCTGTTCACAGTTTTTTTTCCCACTTATTTGTCAGATCTGCTTTTCCCTTCTGACCCCTCCAGGTCTCTCAGGTCTTCTGATTTTTCTGAGGTCAGAACCTGTCCCAGACTGACGCATCAGTTCTGATGATGGTCCTGGTCTGTGGAACAGCCTCCTGAGGACCTGAGATCAGCTGTTGATGTTTTTAAAGGTGAACTGTTCAGTCTTACTTTAGTTTGTTTATTTATTCATAACTTTTAACAAGTTCTTAACATTTTCTCTTGATATTTTAAAAATAAATCACTTTAGTTTTTTTCACTCATTTTATAAATTTAATTATTGTTATAATACTTATTTTATTTTAAACCAGTTAGGATAAATTAAAAGCCTATGATAAGTACTTTTGTATTTTTATAGTATAAAAAGATAATTTTCTGTCCATGTCTCTGAGCCATAGGCGGTTCTGGGGGAGACACAGGATGGGAGCTGCCAATGGAACATTATGTGTACAGTCAGCACTGTTGCTTTGGAGCAAGAAGGTTGCAGGTTCAAATCCTGTTGTGACTTTTCTGTGTGGAGTTAGCATGTTCTCATAACATGCCTGGTAGGGCAGTTGTTAAAGTGCCTGTGACTCCATATTTAAATCACTTTATATTAAACAGGTGTAATCTTTGATGCCTCTAGATTAGCGTTGCACCATTATAACTCAAAATACGCTGTAATTATTTCCTAACGAGCAACTCGGAGATCAGAAGAAAGCGCCGCCTTCCGGTTCTGCTGGGTTTCTCCTTATTTGGCAGCCTGACACTTCTGCTGCAGCAGGGGGAAGTGTCGTCGCGTGAAAGAGAAACGAAACTGAAACTAAACACTACACGGTCTATGGGCAATGGCGGCGGCACTGCCTCGCTCCAGGTGTCGTGAACGTGCATGTGGGCGGAGAATTTACCATATAAGCAAGTCCGGATCACTATGACCTCATAGCGGGCTGGAGTGAAAAAAACTGTTTGAAACCTGGGTCTGAAATCTTGAAGAGCTTCTCACTGGCTGTACTAGGAGACAGATGGACGCCGTTTTTTGCTCTTTCTGGCAGGTTTAAGGTGAGAACTCAACATTGCAACATGATAGATAAGTCAGAAAACATGGAAACCGATGTCATGGGCACTTTAATGGTGTATGTCGCTTTGGATGAAAGCATCTGCTATGTGAATAATTATAACCATGTCATTGCCCTTTTGCCCGGCCTTACTGTAGGTTAGTTGATATATTTGTATTCTTTTTGTACATCATTAAAAGTTAAGTTCTCTCCACAGAATCTCCACCCTAACCCTCTGATTTAGACACGCCCCCTTTGAATTCTAATCAGTTTCACCGAAAGCAGACTGGGACGTTTCATCAACAGAGAAATGAATACTAGACTGACTCAGCCCAGTGCAGCGATAAGGCTAAAGGTCGGCCATGTTGGGAGTGGAGACACCAGCTTGTTAAAGCTGCTATGTATTGTGAGAGTTCTGGTTTTAATAGCTCAGTTGGTAGAGTGACCTGTCTGGCAACTAGAGGGTTGCCGGTTCAATCCCAGCTCCAGCTGGGTTACCTTGTTGTTGTGTCTTTGGAGACACTTCACCCACTTTGTCTACTGGTGGTGGTCAGAGGGAGCTGGTGGTGGTCAGAGGGACCTGGTGGTGATGAGAGGGACCTGGTGGTGTCAGAGGGATCTGGTGGTGGTCAGAGGGATCTGGTGGTGATCAGAGGGATCTGGTGGTGGTCAGAGGGACATGGTGGTGTCAGTGCATGCTATCCCTGCCTCTGTCAGTGCTCCAGGACAGCTGAGGATACAATGTAGCTGATCACCACCAGTGTGTGAATGTTGTGTTGTACAGCGCTTTAAGGAGTGTTGAAATCTAGAAATATCTCTATAAATACAGGATGTTTACCATTTTAATGAGTAAATATGTTATAAAACAACAATATTTAGGTAGGGTTTTTCTTCTATCTACTGTAATTTAGAAGGTTGATGGTTAAACAAACATAAATTCTCCCCAAAACAAAAAACCTGTTTAAAGTAAATCATTAAATATTAAACCTGGAAACTCTAGAAAGTCACAGAAAATAAATGGTTGGCTGGTAATTTATACGCCCATTGTGATTGGCTCTCCACACAGGAAGTTATTTGTTAGAATTTGTCTGATTGGCGGAAGGCATCAACATAATCCAGCTCTGTTTTGATCAACGTGTTAACCCGCTTAATCGCCCAAACAATATCAGCACCGTTAGACACTGATTATAAGATGACGTCGCATTTTTACATTATTTTCAACAAAAAAACTCATCCTATAGTCGGGTCAACAAGGTCAGTATTTTCTGAACACAGTTCTTTACTGATTAGAACAGAATATTTAACTATATATTTAATTTACTATTTTCCTTTAGCAATTATAATTCACTGAGCTGCCAACTCTTAATGTATGTCTGTGTATAAAAACTTGAATAAATAAAAATGTTCAAAAAAAAGAACAGAATCTCCTCAGGAGAGTTTTTTATAAAACAAATTTATGGCAAAATGGAAAACCTAAATATGTTTATTTTGGTAAAGGTGGATTCAATGAGTGCAACTCCCTGCAACCTATTTACATAAAACTTTTACCTTATTATGGTGGTAATGACACAGCTGTATAAAACATACCTTTTTGATAAGAATAATGGGTTCCTGATAAAATTTGAATAAAAGTAAAAAATATTACTTTAAATTTTTGTCGATTATTATACTTTGTGTTTCAGAAACGTACAAGCTGATGGTTCTGTTGTCAGTGGTGCCACCATCCAATGCAGAGGCAGAGAAGTCCTCAGTGCAAAATCAAATCAAGACCAGGTTGAGATGAAGGCTGTCTGTGAAAGACTCGATCAGCTGATCTGAATCTCGTACCACAACATACCAGACTGCCCCTTCAATCAAGCCCTGAATGTTTATGTGCAAAGATCACATACTGTAGGTGATACTAGACAAATAAATAAATGAAAGATGTTTTAATACATTCTTATTCTTTCTAGTGTAGCGTTATATAAACTCTGTTTTTAGTTTATAATTTGCACACACTTCTGTGAGATTATTAGATTAGTTTTGTCAGTTTTACACTGAGCAAAGCTCAGACACCTTCGCTAAAATAATGGTTTCACAGGAACTCTAGGTTCATTCTGATGCTACAGGGAGTACATTATGTATTTTAATATTGACGAAGAGAAGTCTGAGTCAGAAGAAGACTTTAGAGGTTTATTATCAAAAGAGAGACGAACAGACAGTTATAAAGAGATTAGCTGAGGTAGCACTGTTTAAGCTTTTGTCAACACGATGTTAAGGTGTTCTTAAGTTGAATCTTTAAAATAAGTTTTAACGATCTGAGCCTCATGATGGTTAAGGCTAGGGATGTTATCTTAATTTAGTTTAAGAATTAAATGGAGGAGTTACTGATGGATCAGTTACTAGTTTGAATGAGCTAAAGTTGTTAGCTTTTATCAAAGTAGGCCTTATATCAGATCATGGGTTTTTACTTGTACCAGAGCGGTCTCGTGGATCCAGCCGGTGTAGACTCATCTCGTCGAGGTGGAAGCCGACCCCAGCCGAGGAGAGACGTCCGCACGGGGAGGTAGTTCCCCGAACGGGCAGACCGGGATGGTCCTTGGATCCGGGGTAGCAAGAGGATTCAGTCCATGATCCATGATGGCAGGAGTGTGAGGCTCATGTTGAGTTGAAGGGAACACGGCATGTTTTCTCTTCAGGAGCCAGAGGTGAGATCGGCCGTGAGGATTGTGAGGCCGTCTCCAGGAGGAGGTCAGCTGTGTAGAGGTTTGACAGCTGACGTCTTTGATCAGTGTCTTGACCAGAACTGAGCACTTCCGGGCTGGAAGGCAGTTATGGTGGAACTGAGTGGTGAGGTGGACCTATCAGAGACGAGTTTAATAAGTCACGTGGCTCAGACCTTTAAAAGGGACAGCTCACCTTAATGAAGTGAGTGTTAAAATACTTAACCTTTTAGCAAAGTATGAAGTAATACTGAAGCTGGATCAAACATTCACAATACTTTGGAAGAAAAGGCATTAATCATATATTTGATAATGCTACACTAGTGATATTTGTCATTTACTCCCACTGTCAGGTATAATCACATCCAAATGCCCTCAGAAATGCAACATGTTCATTTTTTGTTTTCCAAACCTTTTACGGGGGGTGTGGGGATGTGTGTGTGTGTGTGTGTGGGGGGGGGGGCAGTAAAAGTGGTGGACACCAACTTTTTCCAGTTGGACACCCACTTTCAAAATTTCTGAATAATACACTGCCTTATACTTATAAGACCATGACGGGTACAGATGGATGACGAGTGCAAGCCACTGTTCATCAGTTTTATGCACATTTAGCTTGTCTTCCCATAAAGTTTTAATAAACAACAATGACCTGGGAGCAGCCTCCTCCAAGACATTATAGATATTATCAAACTTTTTATCAACCCATTTTTTTCTATCCCACCACACGTCTATAGAGACATATTGTTATTGAATTATGGTCCAGCCCTACTGAGGGATTCAAATAATTGATAAATGTCTCAGAGAGAGGAGGTTAAACCATGTTGTGAACTAGATCAGGATCAGAACATAGCACATCTGGTAGTTCCGCCCCCAGGGAATCTGACCAATCAGCAGACTGGACAATCTCACATGGTGATGCTTTTTGTTGTTTGCAGTTTTTTTGTGTGACAAAAAACCCAATGACAGAAAAAAAAACTACAAATGAAGTAAACCATGAACCAATTCAGACCAGAGGAACTACGGGTGAGGAAACAACCTAAAACATAAAGAAAACCCAGAGGGAGGATCTATCGTACCAAAGCCTTCAAAAACATAGGAGGTAGATCATAAAAGCTTGGTGCAGAAATGACCCCAGAGTTTGTTCGTTAGCATTTTTACAGCAGCATACATATCACACAGCACCCACAAATCGTTTTCACTTTTCCCATCTCCATCACAAGATCAGATTATAAACAAACTAAACTCCACCTGAACAGGAGCGATCCGAGCAGGGAGACCACTCTGCTGAACATGAAAATGACTGAACTCAACTGTTTGCTTGAGGCAGGTTCCACTTCCTTCTACCCTTATCTGAGCTTTCTGTTTTATGGACTAATTACTGTGAAACAGCTTCAGTTTCACCAATCTCATTAGCATCATTAGCAGGCTCTAATACACTTTCTGTTTGCTGGTCGCTCTGCACCCAGCAGCAGATGAGCTCGAGCAAATAAATGCATGAATCAGCAGATCAGATTCAACGGAAGTAAAAGTATAATTTGTTATGTTTATGTTAATTTACTGTATGTTTATGTATTTGTCAGACGCTTTTATCCAAAGTGACATAACCTAAGCCTTAGCAAGAGGATTCAAGTAGTTGGGAGCCGTTTCTTTCAGGACTTTAGTGTTAGCTAGTGAATTTGATGCAGCAGCTAAAGGTAGGCAGTGGTAGGCAGTTTAGTTTTAGAGAGGTTGATTTGGAGATGATGGGCTTTCATCCATCTCCTTATATCAGAGAGACAGTCTGAGATTCGGGCTGAGACTGTGAGGTCATCAGGTGAGAATGACAGGTAGAGCTGGGTGTCGTCAGCATAGCAGTGATAGGAGAAGCCATGTGATCGAATGATCTGACCCAGTGAGGTGGTGTATATCGCAAAGAGAAGAGGTCCCAGTATGGAGCCATGGGGAGTCCCTGTGGCAAGATGTGTTTGCTGAGAGACAAAGACAAACTATTTGGTCACTTTCTTTAAGTTGTATTGTCAGGATTTGAGTGATGGAAGGACCCAAATGGTAAATGTCCTGTACTTGTGTAGCGCTTTCAAAGTCTTAGGACTCACAAACCTCTTCCCACTACATTAGTCATTCACCCAGTCACACACATTTATACTGGCAGTGATCTACATTGTAGCCACAGCTGCCTGGGGCAGACTGTCAGAGGATTGTGTCACTACACGCAATCTGGTGCCACTGGACCCTCCTGACCACCACCAGTAGACAAGGTAGGTGACGTGTCTTGCCCAAGGACACAACAATGTAACCCAGCTGGAGTTGGGATCAAACCGGTGACCTTCCGGTTACCAGACAGCCACTCTACCAACTGAGCTACATACCAACCCGAAGGTGCATGCAGCAGGGGTTTGGCCCACCAAAGCTCCCACCTTGGTCTGGTACCCCCATTGCACCTGACCCTTCATTCACCTCCTGCAGGTGGTGGGTCCACAGGTGGATGAGCCATTGTATCTGGTTTAGCTTGGGCCCAGCTGGGCCCCATGGGCGAAAGCCCAGCCACTATGTGCTTGAAGACAAGCACCATGTGGTGAGGCGGGAGATGAGCCAGAAAGAGTAGCTCCTGATTTACCACTCAATTTCTGTTCCAATCATCACCTACGGCAGTGTTTCTCAATTATCTTCTGTCAGGCCCCCCTACGAGCATTGATGCTCTTGTTCCTTAATACTGGGATATCAGGACCATCTGACCAATTGCAATTTTACAATGAATCTAATTTTATTTCAACTTACATTTACTGTAATCAGTTGTCCTGAATCTGGATCTGAAGGATCTGGATCTGTTGCTTTGAAATGAGTGGTAGTGAGATCTGGAGCTTTAGAGAAAAACAGAATTGAATAGACCACCAGCTAATATTAATCCACTCACAGGTTAGACTACACTGTAGATTTGTGAAGTTAATAATAATTAACAATTAAAGATCAAATGCATTCTGTGCATTTCTCTATAAAATACAAAGTTTCAGAGTGAACTCCTTAAGGATATTTGGGTCAATGTGTTATGGTGTTCTATCAGTTATTTATTTACAGTGATGTCACAAGTGGGTGTGGTTCTTACTGTAGATAAATAACAGATAGATCACCACTTCAGAATGAGGATAGACTCACACAGTTCATTTTTGTGGTTTTGTTTTGGTTTAACTAATAAGACAAGTAGAATCTGCCGTGTTTTTCACGCTTGAGTTTAGATTAGAATCTATTTTGAACCTGGTAAATAGCACTGTGTCCTGATACATAAAACTAATTCAGGGTGTACTTTCTTGTTGCGGTCACACAACAAAAGCTGCTCCCCCTCAGCTGATTGCACCTTCTTGAATCCAGCGTGGAAATGAAGCAAACCCACGCTTCACAAAAATGTTTAGCTTGGTTTCACAGATCACACTTCTCTATGTGTGCTAATACATGGAGATGAGAACAAACGCCTGACAAATTGTTTCAGGAGAGAGTGCAAAAACACGCGAGCACACACATGCACTCGTATATCCCAAGGCTCTTATATCAGACACAAAAAGAGATAATACAGCTTTGCACTCAGAATCACCCCTGTTAGTCCCAAAGCGTGAAATTTCAGCTTTGGCAAAGAAGCAGCCGCATAAAATGGGAAGACAATAACAAAATCACACAAACACTCACTCAGACTCACATCCTCACACATTTAGGCCTGCCAAATGTGGATTAGGCCAGAGATGTGCATGTCTCTCAGTGCTGATGGCTGGTGCCTGCTGGGATCCCTGCCATTAAGGGGCAGATGTTAAACTGTGGTCCTCTTACATAACTCCTGTTTTATCAGGCCAAATCCCTGTGGTGTAATGAGGCCAATAAAATCAAAGCCTCATTAGCATACTTATATAAACCAAACCAGTGAACTGGCTTCTGTCTCGGAGCCCTAACTGAAGCATGTTTAAAGGGATAGTTGGGTCATTCTGAAGTGGTGTTTTATCAGGTATTGATCTGCAGCATAGGCGTTTTTAGCCCATTTTTGGGGGGCGCTCAAGCACCCCTAAAATGAATCCCAGCACCCCTAAAAGTTGAGATTTTTACTTTTTAATTATTTTTTTAATTGTATGTGATTTAAAAAACACTAGTAAATATAAATAAACCATACAGTATATGGTTGAAACGTTATGTTTTAATAACAAAAATATAGCAAGCCGCCGCCTCCTGAGAAATGTTTGATCCTTTTCACCTCTCCACACTCGGCTCTGGGAGTCATCCTGCCTTCCTCAGAGGCTGATGTGTTGTAGTGGTGAAAGTATCTGCTTTAAACCAGGATGTGTTGCACAATTCTTAACTTTTACCACTTAAAACCAACACATTTTCATCATTACCAGTTTTCATGTTTGCTGCTTATGTTATGATGTCGTTGGGTATGACTTTATGTTTTTTTAAAAGAAACATTGTGTTGGGTAAGTTACTTTAAATTAGTAACTTAGTTAAATTATTAGTTAGTTCTTTAAAAAGTAACTCAGTTACTTTAAGTTACTTGTTACTTTCAAAGTAACTAGTTACTAGGGAAAGTAACTTTGTTATAAATAAATTATATACTTTTTAAAAAGTCCTGCTGCGTTCAATTGTATTTCGAGTAGGAAGCTGTAGATGAAGCGCTTGTAACTTCAGGCTGCAGATGAGCTGCATGTGTGTTTAGTAAATTAGATGTTTAGTCGTCTAAACAACTGTTTTAAGCTGCAGCTTCTCAGCTGATGACTGTGAGCTTCATACAGTGATGTAACATTCTGTTGTCCAGGATGCTTGACTCCAGTTAACTAACCAGGTGAACTAGTTAACTAACCAGGTGAACTAGTACACTTTGTTTCCACTAACAAGTTCAGAACAAGGAACAAAACTGTAACCAGACAGGACTCAGTGTTTCATCTAAAACTGTATAAAACCAGTAAATCCAGGTGATGCTGACTGGACACCATCAGTGTCACCATGGTTTCATTTAGACCAGGTCTGAGGGAAAACCCAGATCTGGATCTAAACCCATTCAGGTCTTTGTTGCTCAGTGGCAGGACGGTACTGATCTGTGCTGAGCTGACGTCCTGCTCTAGTTAAAAATATCAGTTTCAGCTCAGCGCAGCCATGCTGCATCTGGCATGCGTGTCGAGTGTAGAGCCAAAAACGAGCCAAACGTGCAGACCAGGACGCACAGAGCGCAGACGCACCAGCTTGGCCACGGATCTCTGTGCGTAACGCGATCATCGGGGAGTCCTGGCCTCATGTTCCTGTAGCTAGATGTACTGAAGATTTGTCACTGGCCGAGTTGACATTTTAACTCGGGCGCGCAGGACGGCAAGTTCTCTGGTGCGCTGCTTCAGTTTGGCGCAGCTGTCATCCAACAAACGCACTTTGGATGCGGCGCGCCGTTTCCACTGGCTCCTAAGCACCAACACTCATTAATATTCATGAATCCTTTGAAACACAGAGTTCGACGGGTTGGCGGCCCTTCTATACACGGATTTATTTTAAACATTTTGTTATTATGATTACTATCAGTAGGATTTTTCACGAGCCTGAAATGTTTTGGTGCCCACTTGGGCAAATGCTGCCCTACACACAGTGCGTGATGCGCGTATGCGGAGCTACAGTGAAGCTTTTACCACCTGCTGTGTTCAGATGACGCAGCCTCGGCCCGGCGGATGAGACGCCGCTCAAAGAGGAGAGCGCAGTACGATCAGCTGCAGCAGGGTCTGCCGTGTTGTCAGGTGGAAAGTCTGAAACTTTGTTTGATAAAGATGAGACGTGATTGGAGAGCTCCAGATGAGGCGAAAGTGATTCTGGAACCGCTGGCGTTTCCGATCTGAGCCACTTCAGACCAGGACTGGACTGAACCAGATCAGCCTGGTGTTGAGGTGAAGACCCGGTTCCTGGGTCTCTTGCTCCCTTCCAAGCTCCATTCTGCGGGATCGGAAAAGGCGCTGAGGTCGGGAAGAACGGGCACGAAGCTGATCCACACCTGAGCAGTATGGCGAGTGGAATTATGAAGCAGGAACATCAGGTCTGTAGCCCACGGCGGCTTCGGTCGCCGAGTGTTCTCAGCCTCTGGAGTTTCCACCGTTCAGCAGGTTTCATGGAGGAGCGCTCAGGTGAGCGGGGTGTGATTCGCGACCTGCCGGCCCCCATTATAAATCACACGCCACCTCCTTTTTTTCCTGCTAGCGCCTGGTCCGCCTGACACAAAGTAACGACTAACGAGCCTCTATAAATCCCAGTAACAAGAAACGTGTTCCTGATTTTGGCAGACTAACGCGATACTATGCTCGTTACCGCAATAGTAACGTAGTTACTGTAACGAGTTACTTAATAACGCGTTAGTCCCAACACTGTTGATAACCTGCAGTGCTGTCCAAAACTTGAGTGTCCAGTTGTCCCGTTTTGTGCATTTACATGACTTTTCACACATCTCACAAATTGAGACACTGTCCACATTATCTTGATCCTTTAACACCAAGCGTGTCCTCGTCAACGCATTTCTGCACTCCGCAATGGTTGTGCTATAAAAAAATTCACATGTGAGGGTTTGTGGTTTTGTTTACTATAAAATGTTTTAAAAAGCTAAAAACCAGGTTAACAGACCTGATTAAAGACCAATACTTTTAATCTACCTAAGCATTTTCATTTAGAAAAGGTTTTAATTGATCTTATTTATTGCGTGACCTCCAGTCTGATGACCTGATTCCTCATCCAGACTCAGACGAAGCGCTGTAACTTTATTAGTCAGTCCGGTAAACTCCTCTGGTTCTGTAACGTTTCTCCGGTAAAGTTTACCAGGTGCAGACTCCACCAAACTAAACTCACTGGTTTGATTTTTACTTGGTTGAAAAAATGTTCACTTGTCTATTTATTGCTACTGAAAGAAGTTCGCTTTCTGGATTATTTTTCGCCGCCAGCCGCCATGATTGAGACCCATCAGTCTGCCGTCTCTCCCGCTACCTGACTTCATGTTGCGTTCACTGACTCCGATCCTGGCTCGGATATAGGAGTTATTACCAGTTTGACTGCAGAGACATTGTTGGTTGTCGATATATTTTCCCTCCGAGTTTAACTATTTATTAGACATTGAGTGGCGGGCCTGATCAAAGGGGTCTGTGGGCCGTACGGCCCGGAGGCCAGAGGTTCCTCAAACCTGCTTTAAAGAGTTCATATTTATAGGTGTATATGTATTTAATAATAACAGTTGATTATTGAACTCATGGCCTCTGTAGTCTGTCAGCATCTCTACTTTGTTCTCTGCTGTGATCAAGAGGCATGGAAGTGGTTCACTGTGTAGGCAACAAATTCTCTCTTTAATCCAATGAGTACTTGCATTTGAGTGGAAGACAGCACAGCGGTAAAAAAAAGGACAGAGAGAGAGGGTGAGGGACAGGTTGAGGAGTGGATGATGGAGGACTGAGAGGGCTCCAGAAGAAGAAGGAGACAAGGTTAAGCTGGGTGAGGCTACGACAGAAACGTCAAAAAGATGAGAGTGCAGGAAAACAGAGCAAAAGGCACAGGAGGAAGGAGAGCAGAAAGTCAGGGCTCCTCCGTGGGGAGGGTTTGTCTTCACTCACACTGTTCCTTTTTGATGCTTTTCTCAAAGCCTTATGTCTGGAATCGCACTTCATTTCTCTCATGACATCTTTGCCTGGTGTTGTCCATGCATCGGTGCCCTGCCCTCATTCTGCTGTCTGCTGCCTCGGCTGTCTTTGTGGAGACACGAGGGGAACTGTAGGTGTTGGTGTGTGTGTGTGTGTGTGTGTGTGTGTGTGTGTGTGTGTGTGTGTGTGTGTGTGTGTGTGTGTGTGTTACAGCTAAGCTGGAGTTGCCGATAAGCCTCTCCTAAACAGCATGAGATCGACAGAGCTGCAGGCCTCAACTCAGATTAGGAACACCCACCCTCTGAGCAGATTCAAACCACAAACACACACACACACACACACACACACACTTACACACCTATACGGGTTTATGTGGTATAGCTGGACCTTTTTCCCAAACAGGCCCGGTGGTGGTTTACATGGACTACCCTTTCCAGAGGTCCTAGACCAATGAGAGATGGATAAAAATGCTGCAAAAAATCTGAAAAAAATTCAGCTCACTTTGGTGTGTCTATACACACAACACAGCATTTTTTACAGCACCCTGACTGTGCTGTGGTTTGTATGGGCCTTCTTTTTGGTGGTTTATGATAACCACAATCAGGCACTATGAGGACTTTAAACGGACATTTGCATCATATTTGGCGCCATCTAATTTGCATATATACACACCTGGTTTATGAGAACCAAATATACATTAAGGGGACTTTAAAAGGACAATTGCAAAACATTTAAAAATCTCCAAATTAGCATGAGTACACAACCTGACACCAGTCAGCATTAACATAACTTGTCATTTATTTGTAAAACAAATATAGATCAGACATTTAAAGCCTTTTTTTTATATAAGTACAAACATCCATCCATCCATCCATTTTCTGTAGCCGCTTATTCCTCCACAGAGGGTCGCGGGGCAGCTGGTGCCTATCTCCAGCGGTCAAGGGGCGAGAGGCGGGGGACACCCTGGACAGGTCGCCAGTCCATCGCAGGGCCACACAGAGACGAACGAGACAAACAACCACACACCCACTCACACCTAAGGACAATTTACCAGCCCAATCAGCCTGACAGTCATGTCTTTGGACTGTGGGAGGAAACCGGAGTACCCGGAGGAAACCCACGCACGCACGGGGAGAACACGCAAACTCCACGCAGAGAGGCCGCAGAGCCGGGACGCGAACCCACGACCTCCTTGCTGCGAGGCAACAGTGCTAACCAACTGCGCCACCATGCAGCCATAAGTACAAACATTTAAAGAAAAACTGTCTTCCCATAATAACAAAATAACTATAATTTTCACAAACTAAGTCAAAATTGTTGAAATGCTTTTCAAAAAAACTTAAAAGTTTGTTGAAAACATAAAAAACCAGAGAAATACCTCTCAAAAAACAAAACACTAATATATTATTATAAATGAGAAAACAATATGACACATAACTATGTCATAATCCATCTTTGCTTCAGGGATTGCCTGTTGGCAGTTATTTCACAGTTTCTCACAAAGTCTCTTGTATTTTGCACTGTTCTTTGACCTAAGACAGGGTTCTTAGCCAACCTACAATGACTGTACTCAATTTTAGAGGCCAGTTTTCCTTGACTTAAGTGTGTAACGTCAGCAAATACGTTATATCCTCTGAACTTTGACCTTTGTTGATCATCACAACAATAACCCATCTTTTTCCCAATAACTTGGATTAAAATGACTCTTTTATTATGTTGTAACTAGGGATGTCCCGATCCGATCACGTGATCGGAAATCGGCCCCGATCACGTGATTTTGGACTGATCGGAATCGGACGTCACCTCCCGATCTTGACTCGGGTTTCCTCTTCATGCGCACCGCCCCGCCAAAATAAAAGCCGCTATGCCTTCAGAAGGAAGTTTGGGTTTTTAAATATATGTTAAACAATCTAAAGCACATGGGATTTATATATAGTCTATATTTGTGCACTTATATTAACCATAATCAGAGTCTGAATCAGTTTCCGCCGGTCCAGGAGGAGGGAGGGGCCGGGACCGGGAGACACGCGAACTTATCCAGCAGCGACCGAGTTCGCTGCTCTCTCCACACCCGCCGGGACTCGTCCTCCCCCTGAACAGAAAGCAGCCAAGCACCGACGGGAG
>SSNR01000426.1:399811-474510 GCA_006937965.1 Callopanchax toddi | reverse complement strand
CAAGTGAAAACAAAGTGTTAATTTGTGTTATTAGTGCACTGCTAATGGATGCAGCTGTTTGTATTATTAATACTTCTTCTTCTACAGTTTCATTCCAGTTGGGAGCAGAAATGTAATCCTGACTCTTTGGTGAAAACAGTTGTACTTATGATTAGTTTTGGTATCAGGCACCATTACAAGACCATAACAACTGGTTCATATGGAGCAGACGTCCCCAGACCAGTACCGGTCCGTGGGTCATTTAGTACCGGGCTGTCAGAAGAAATGTGATTGATGCATTGCTTACAGAACCAGACCCACAACCTGAACCAGAACCACATCAGAAGCAGAACCATACCAGAACCAGTTTACAAACAGAACCAGACTGAATTCAGATCAGAACCTGAAACTGAACCAAACCAGGCCAGAACCAGATCTAGAAATAGAACATGGCCAGAACTGGGACCAGGACCAGAAGTTCATACAAGGCAGGAATTCCAGCTCACTGATTGGCTGAAGCTACTTTTGGCTCTGCTGTGTTTTTCTGACCGGTCCTCTCAAAGTTTCTTCAGGACCTTGTTTCCAGTTTGTATCTTTTTATTCAAACATCTCCATGTTTTTTACATTTCCTTTGAGCTCAGCAGTTTATTTCAGTGAAGATCAGAGCATGACTTAATAAGACGATGGAACTAAAGTGAGCTCTACCTGCTGGTTAAAGGGTTAATGCTGCGTTTTGTGTAGTGATCAGACTCGTTATCAAGGTGAGGTCACAGATTGATCAGAGTTTCTGAGGTGGTGCTTGATCTAAAACCTTTCATAATCACATCTGAACACTAGAGGGAGCCCTAATCAAGGCCCTGCAACTTTACAGTCATCATATTTAAAGATCCAGATCAAATTGTAAAAGGCTTCTTTGTTAAGCTGTCTGTTACATGTTGGCTTAACACTGGTGAATTGCTTCATGAGTATTTTTTTATTTCTGAACTATTCACAAGTCAGGAATAAGTAACAAACAACTCAACCTTTAAGGAACTAAAAGTCTGAAGATGAACTTCACTAAACGCCAAAAATCACTGACAAAATCTTTCTCATGATTCTTTCAAATGATGACACAGTCTGGCTCACTGGAAGCAAACTAAGAAGAAATAAGGGCTGACCCAAGATATTTAAACAGTCCTGTAATTTTATTAATAAACACTTGTATCTTCTTAGACCACGTCTGGGATTTATAGACTTTACCTTTAGCAATAAATCAAATTCATCATAGTTTTAAATTCGGTTCGATACAAGTTTGTGAAACATGAATAATTCTGTTCAGCATATTTTCTGTAAATGAATGATGAATAAAAGGAAAAAAAAAGAAAAACATTCTTTTAACCTCAAATGAATCATCATCAAATAGAAATGCCACAAAAATGATTTATGTTTTTTCCTTACTCTATAAAATCTGCCCTGTAAGCCTTCGTTCCTTTCACTTATGCTCACTGGGATGTGTGGTTTGCGTTCCCATAATTACAATTTATGTCAACCTTTAGGGTAAGAACAGTAATAATCTTCAGGGATTTCTTTCTGCATCAGTCCATGAAAGGAAAAAAGGATTGGTGGATCTAAACGTTAAAAAACCCTAAAACATTTCAGTGAAAGGAGATTTATGTCTACAGGGATATCCAGAGAGGTACACCACACTTTCACATTGCTTCCCCTCCCATAATCTGGCTGTCAACAGCAGCGGAGTCAGTCAGACATTCATGAGTATCGTTTTATCCCCAAACGTACTTTCTAGATTTGAGATTGTTTTTTACAACAGTGTGTTCATTGTAAAACTTCAGTAGCTGTCAGAAAAGTGATTTCATGGATGCTATTTATTTTACTAAGATGTTTGGTAATCCTGAAATCCTATGTTGTGTGTAAATCTGTGTGTAAAGTTTACTAAACTGAGAGAGCAGATTACCAATCTGTGTGAAAATGTACTAAATTCAGATATCAGTGCCCACTATTCCCCCTATGATGGTCCCTGTTCATCCTGTAATTAGGCAGAGTCAAACCTAAGTGGATTTAACTGATCTTCAAAACATTATATATACACACAAATGCTAATTAATAAATCTTTACCTAACCATTTGTTTTGCATATAAATACAGTCTGATAAAACAACACAGTAAAAGCTACCACTGTAGACGTCCTGCTCAACCAGAATAGGAAGCCAAAGAATAAAAGTGGGTTTAAAAGAGATTTAAAATGCCCCCAGGGTCTCAGAAGGTCTAATGTGACCTGGCTGTTCCAGAGCCGGAGGGAGGAGGCTTCACATCCAGGCTTCAGCCTGGTTTTAAGGACCTCCAGCAGGAGTTGAGCGTCCTGACTGGAGGATAAAGAAGGTCAGACAGGTAGTGAGGTGGTAGTCCATTTAGAGATTTAAAAACAAGCAGCAGGATTTTAAATCAGTTCTAAAATGAACTGGTAGCCACTGAGGCTGATGGGTGTTATGTGGTCAGAATTGTGTTTTCCAGTGAGATGAGCTGCTGCACTCCTCCTTGAACAACCTTATCATGGTGGAGGAGTTTGAGTGCCCTAATGATCCTAGGAGCTATGTGGTCTGGGGCACTTGTGCCCCTGGTAGGGTCACCCATATCAAATTGGTCCTAGGTGAAGGGCGAGACAAAGTGCGGTTCAGAAGACTCTTCATGGAGGTGAAATGAAAGAGCCAGAGTACCCAGCCTGGAGGGTTACCGAGGTCCCACCCTGGAGCCAGGCCCGTGAACGAGCGCCCATGGGGCCCAGCCAGGCCCAACCTGAACCGGATACATGGGCTCATCCACCTGTGGACCCAACACCTGCAGGAGGATCATGAATGGCCTGATGTAATGTGGATCGGGTGGCAGACCAAGGCGAGAGCTTTGGCGGTCCGATCCCCGAACACATGAACTGGTTCCCTCTTCTCTGTCAAAGAAATCTCCTACCATATTTATGCTGATGACATTGAATTATACATCTCTTTTAATCCAATGAGATGTGAAAATGACAGCTGCTGTTACAGACGTGTTTGGACTAAAAACTAGATGGCCTGAACTGTCTAGTTGAATAAAGACCAAACCAAAATCATCATCTGTACTCCAGAGAAACTTGTTCCTATGTCAGGGATTCTCAGTCAGGAATTCTGGTGTGACCTTTGACCCAGCTCTGACTCTGTCAGTTCTCTGGTTCTCTCTTCCTTCTTTCATCTCAGGAACATCACTAAGCTGAGTTCCATTGAGTCTGAACTGTAAATTGTTCTCCGTGCTTTCATCTCTTCTGGTCTGGACTACTGCAGCTCTCTGAACAGAACCTCCTTGGATCGGTTCCAGGTGGTTCAGAATCTTCTGACTAAGTCCTCCAGATCCACCCACGTCACCCCGCTACTCTACCAGCTTCACTGGCTGCCTGGAAATCCCAGAGTTCATTTCCAGATCCTGGTTCTGGTTTTTGGGTCCTACATGGATCAGTGATCTTCTACATTCTTCCATCCCCAGCAGGTCTCTGAGGTCCAGTGATCAGAGCCTACTGGTTGTGCAGCGTACCAGGATAAAGACTAAAGGAGACAGAGACTCTGCTGCTGTGGACCCCAGACTCTGGACCTCTGTCCCCCTGAACCCGAGACCAGAGACTCAGTGTCTCTGTTAAAACCAGCTCAGAACTCATCTTTTCAAACTGGCATTTCCTGACCTACTGTAGATTAGTGATGCACTCTGATGTCTCCTTTTCTGATTATTATTCTGTTAATATCTCTGTGTACATTTGTCTCATCTGTTTATACTTGTAAAACACCTTGTGATCTTATCTTAAAAGACACTATAAAAACAGTGTCTTCTTCTTCACTCTGTTGAGACAGAAGCTCACAGTAATCATGTGGAATTTGTTCCCTGTATTTGACCCATCCCTGAGGAGCAGAGAGCAGCCAGTTTCACGGCACCCAGGAGGCAGTTGGAGGTTCAGGATCCTTCCCTAGGATACCTCGACACATGGCTTGTGGACAACCTCTCCTGCCCTGAGCTAGTCTCACCCTGGTTCTGGAGTTATGGTTCAAAAGGGCCAACACTTTTCTAAAACAAGGCTTCAAGTATAGTCCAGGACTCATCACATTTTATCAACAGATTACTAACTACATCAGTTGTTTTATTATTTAAATGTTTAATATGATTCAGAAATCATATCAAGGGAAAAAAGAACTGAAAAAGGTCAGTACTTTTCATTGTGCTCTTGTTTACTTTCTCATCCTCTGCTTATCTACATCTGGGTCACGGAAGCAGCAACCCAGGTGACCTGAACCACCTCAGCTGGCTCCTCCACCTCTGAGTCTTTATCTCTCAGGCTGAGCCCAGCCCTGCAGAGAAAACTCATTTTGGCCACTTGTATTCATGATCTTCTTCTTTCAGTCATTCCCCAGAGCTCATGATCATAAGTCAGGATTTTAGATCGACCAGTAAATCTACAGCTTCACTTTCAGGCTCAGCTCCCTCGCTCTTCACCACAAGTTTCACACTTGCTTGTTGGACCTATCTTAGTTATTAGGATGCAGCCACTGATAGTTAAAATGAGGAACAATAAAGCCAGCGTGCAGGGCAGAGGAGATCAGGCGCTGCTGGAGTCTGGTAACAGGAGCTGCTGTTTACAGAGTCGTAAAATGGGACATTTTGAAGGTTGTAGCAAAACAAAGACATTTTAACAATGATAGATGAAGCTTTGTTTCTGCTGTTGATTACTGGAATGATGAAAACTAAGAAACACTGATCTACACGGGGTCTGCTAGACCACACATACTCTAAAATAAAGGCATCGCTCGCTTAACTTCTCACTTAACTCTATCTGTGTGTGTGTGTGTGTGTGTGTGTGTGTGTGTGTGTGTGTGTGTGTGTGTGTGTGCGCACCCAAACACATGAAACGGATCACTCCAGGGAATGTTCTTGTTTCTCCTAAGTGAGCTACATAAACATACAGAGACAGAAAAATGTTCCTACTGGAACAGTGTTCTCATCTAAATTTATGACTGTTTTCCTAAGAGCTTCAAGTTTATTTAATCAAATGAAAGACTCGAATCATCAGACAAGTTGTGAACAAACCACTATAAAAAGCTGTGTCTAGGCTTGATGGGGCTTATTGCTGGGTGCCAACAGCTGCAGGTTCTCTTCCCTCGGCTTTGACTTTGACAGCAGCCTGCAGCTAACTGTGTTGGTGAGCAAACAATACCAGATTACCATGACAGAAAAAGTCATTTCTGTAATGCATGCTGAGCAGGTCCTATGATGGATGAATATCATGATAACTCTGGCGTTTCAGCTTTATGATACGTTCATTTTAGGGTGCGTTCACATCTGTAGTTCTATTGTCCTCAACTTTAATCCTCATTTCATTTGCTTTTAGGGCATTTTCACACCTTTAGTTGGTTCCTTTGGTCTGAATCAGTTTGTTAATTTGTTAAATTTGAGCTTTTTCTGTGGTTTGGGTTCTCAGAGAAAACTGTAAGCAATTCAGAATCTAAGTCTAGTCATCTGTCCAAATATCAGACCATGTGAGCTCTTGGTTCACTATCGGCTAAGCTACTCAGGACGGTGTGGGCTTCATTTAGTGACAGTTATTTCCAAACCAATACATTGAATTTTACATTACTTGGATTAGATTAGATTCAGAATAAATTTTAAAGCTTTTATTTAAGTTGATTCATTCAGCTTCACTCTGAATGTTTGCTTGTTTTCATCAAATATCAAGTTGGAAAACCTAATTTAATTGCTTGTTTCCAGTTAAAGCATTTTTAAAAGTTGGATCAACATTTTACAGTGTAAACAGAGTGTTTATTTGGAAAAATGTATTTAATTGATCAAACAGGCTTTAGTGGCTGCATTTAGAGGTGCTGCAGATATTTTTTTAAAATTGCATAATCTAGCTGGATGGAACAATGCACAACTGGTTTCAGAGACAGGATAATAAAGCTGCTAAAATGGCCCAGCCAGGACAGAACTAAAGGTCAGAGGTCATCAAAGAGGCCCAGGATCTTGAGCGATGCCTGAGACTAGAGTCTCCTACAGGAGGCGTGCACCAACAACAGGTTTTGTACAGATTATTAAATGTATAAAATACATTTCAGTAAGCATCTTCAGTACTTTCCCCTTGTGTCATTCTGTTTTATTACACATAACAATGTGTGGACATTGATATTTCTTTGGATGTGGATTGGAGGGGCTGTTACTGACGTCTGGTGAGAACTTCATGACCACAGAAACATATTTACTTAGAAGATGGGTGACATGTTCAGTCCTTATTTTACTGGCTGTACTGTCTGGTTTTCTTCATCCACATTCATGTAAGGGTAAATGTTGACCTACCAGGTTCTTTTATTTTGGTAGGGGAGTTCTGGTGGATGGCATGTTGCTGATTTTTGATATAAAGTGATGACTTTAAAGATTTGTGTTCCTTTGGTTAGAACCCCACTGAGCTAATACCGTATATAAGACGAGGTTTTTTTTCATTGAATATAATTTGAAAAGGCGGGGTCGTCTTATTATCGCTCCCTAGTTTTTCCAGCGGAGGGCACATGTTTTTTGGTCAAAGCAGCAGGAAGCAGCTCAGATCGTGAGTGGTTCCAGAGGTTTGTGTGTTGGCGCAATGGCACAGAAGCGGGTTTGTGTGTCGGCGATCATGGCACAGCAGTGTGTGTGTCTGTGCGTAAGCAGCGGGTTTGTGTGTCTGTGCATTTTTGCGCAGCAGTGTGTGTGTAAACAAGCTTCCCCTATAAGAAAACTCCATCACAGCACCAAAGTTCATCAGTGTCTGATGATCGCGGAGCTGCACAGTCCGACCGTGAAAGCACCTGTCAGCAAAGGTGCGTTCGGGCAGAGAGATCAGTACAGCAGATGGGTGGACTAGTTGTGTGCACCACTGTTAATAAGCAAATATTAAAGCAGCAGTCTGGAATTATTATTATTTAAATTGTTTTCTCAAAATTTCAATAAAAATAGTTTCTTTAAAAAGTGAATTTAGTCATTTTTCTGAAGATTAGTCTTGAAAAGGGGGGTCGTCTTATAATCAGGGTCGTCCTATATTCGGGCAAATACGGTATCAGTGTTGTTCCCTGTTTGACTGGGTCTAGTTCCACCTGATGGATGAATAAGTCTTTCATTCCCACCTCCACTTTTTTACCTATATCCTACTGAAAGTGTGGATTTTTAAGATATATAGCAGTTTAATTGTATTGCTTTGTATTTTGCTGTAAAGCACTTTGTGATGTTTTACCTCTGAGAAGTGTTCTATAAACTTACACTTAAATAAATGTCACATCAATTCATCGCTCACTGGCTGCTGCTTCACATGGTCGTTTTCTTCATGAACATTAAGGAAGACCAGTGTTGTAAAACATGGAACTGGATGTTCCTCTTCTCTGAGCTAATTAACTCTAATGTACTAATGGACCCCTGATTAGAAGCTTCTGTGAGGAGGAGCTGTCTGTTTCTTGCTGACAGAACAACTGGTGAGACAGATTTTTGGCGTTGGGTTAGGGTGAGGGATGTTGAGCAACAACTGAACTTTTTTTTTTTTATAATAGTCTCAAGTTATCCTGGGTCATAAAAATCTCCTCAAGCTATGCTCAGACAGCCAAGGAATTTGTTATTAATGTGCTGTGTGTGTGTGTGTGTGTGTGTGTGTGTGTGTGTGTGTGTGTGTGTGTGTGTGTGTGTGTGTGTGTGTGTGTGTGTGTGTGTTATGGAAGAGAAAACATGCCGAACACCAAAATGTCTTGTGCCAGATACAGTATATTACTATGCTTTAGATCAGTGTTTCTCAACGGGGGCTGTAGCGCCACCCAGGGGGCGTTGAGACCACATAGGGGGCCGATGGAAGTCTTTGGGCCCTGAAGGGGGCGTTTGCATGCTAAAGGGGGGCGCTGATCGTTAGTAAGGGTGGGAGATAAACTAGTTTTTCTGATGCATCAAGATGCAGACATGAACGATTATTAATCGATTGAAAAATATTAAAATTCGATTCTATTATTTTTCGCGGCCTTGCAGTTTTCAGCAATCACAGCAACTTTTCCGCAAATTTGACCAATCATCTTAGCGTTACATCTCCTTCTTTGACCAATCACTGCCACTCTGATACGTTTTGACCAATCCCGTTGCCTTGAGCTGTGTTTACTTCCGGTGTTTGAGATGAGCCGCTAAACACGCCAATCAGTTTCTATCACATATTACGGCTAAAACACGAGCAAGTCAGTTTCCTAAAGTATTACACCAGAGTGGTGGAAAGCTGTTCTGAACCAAAGACAACGTCGTGGTGGATTGTGGGGCAGTAAGGGATTTCAATATACCTTTGGGGGTCGTTCGGCTGAAAAAGGTTGAGAAACACTGCTTTAGGTGATTAAACACTTTAGAGTTATTTTGAAAACTATTACAATTTGTCATTTAAAAAAATCTATTAGTAACAAAAGTCAATAAGGGATTATTCATCCAAAACGTTTTAAGCTCAGGTCAGGTTCTACTGAAGCTTGTTAATCAGCCACTGATTCAAATCAGGTGTGGTCTTGCTGAGAGACTCTAAAACATGCTGGATTGTGGCCCTCAAGGACTGGAGTTTGACAGTCCTGCCCTAAAGAGACTGGTCCTTACTCATATCAGACCCATAATGACTGAATGCATGGATCCAGATTACCTACCAGCCTTGTGTTGCTGTAGATGTTGCCCTCATCTACATGCTACAGAGTGTGAAAGAGCACCTAGACACCTGTTGAGCATCTGTGAGGATTATGTACTTAGACTTTTCAAGCACCTTTAACACCATCCAGCCAGGCTGGGAGAAGTTGAGGACCATGAAGCTGGAGTCGGGACTAATTTCCAGAGTGATGGACTACTTGAAGCACAAACCACAGTACAGTATGTTCATCTGCAGAACTGTGTCTCTCAGAGAGACAAAGTTTGCTGCAGCAATGGAACCCCTCAAGGAACAGTCCTGTTCCTGTTCTCTCTACACATCTGACTTCCAGGAATCTTCAGAAACCTTTGATGGCTCAGCAATTCTTGGATGTATTAAAGGAGGTTGTGAATCAGAGTACAGGGACTTGTTGGCTGGTGTAGCCACAACTACCTTCAACTGAAAACCACCAAGATCATGGAGATGGTTGTGGTGGAAGGAGGAGGTCTAAACCAGTTCCTTTGGCTATCCAACAAGATGATGAAGATATTGTCTCCAGCCACAAGTACCTGAGAGTACAGCTGGAGAGCAAGCTGGACTGGATTGCTCACATGTAGACGGTGTCTCTTAATATGGTTAAGATCCTTCAACCTCTAAAGGTCTCTATTGTGCTCCTTCTACCAGACTGTGGTGGTCCTGTGTAGGGTGCTGGGGTAAGGGAGCCACACAGCAGATAGGAACAGGGTTAATAAACTGATCAGGAAGGCAGGTTCCACATGTGGAGCACAGCTGGACACAGTGCATATCAGTATGTTTAATCATAAAGTCTTGAATGATTTGGTCTCGTGTGGTCAGACGCAAATGTTGCAGGAACATGAAGGAGTAACAGAGACAGACTGTGGGTGTTAAGGGTCAGAAAGCAGGATTTAAAAAATAGTCCCACACAGAGATCTAATCAGAAGTCTCACAACCTCACCCAAGTCCTCAGGCTGAGAAGATGAACCTCAGTGAGAAGTTTCTGAAGAGGAAGAGCTTGAAAAGCTTAATGCCAGCTGTGAAGGAAAGCTATAACAGCAATGACATCTGTATTTGGGTTCCCTTCAAGGTCACAAATTCCTTTTTTGACTTTAGGTTTTTGTTGATCAATCTGAGCAGAAATAGCCACTAATCAGATTTTGGTAACTGCAAATTTCTGCTTACTTCTCTTGGTAAGAATCGTGCAATGCAGGAGTTATTTATAGGGGGAACTGATCCAGGATTTCACAAATACAGTTACTGGAACAGCAAACCTATAATGACATCACCCTTTAAAAACTAACGGCTATTATTCTGAAACACATGGCTCCTCGCCACATGTGGCCCACTGCGTGCTAACACACACACACTTCTCCGTGCTCCCTTTTGGACTGGTGTGAACAAGAAAACAATTGCTTCTTTGTATTTTTTGGTTGTCAGATCAGCCTGAATTCTTTGTGCATTTCTTGTCATGATCACATGCTGCAACTGCTGCTGGTAAAAGGCAATAATCCTTAAGTTCAGCAAGAAGATTTAGAGGAATAAGCTGCTCTTATTGACTGTGATCTCAGGATTCCAGAAGGATCTGGCTCTCAGTGCCTGTGACGACTCATCCCCAGTCCTGGAACCTGCAGAAAAGTCGGAGACGAACCAACAGCTCTGTGGCTGAAAGTCACCTACAGAGCCACAAGGCTACTTTTGTGTTTCAGAAATGCAAACTTTATACCGTGACACGCACACATGCACACGCACAAACGCATGCGCAAAGGAGTTCAGACATCTGATTTTTGTTTTTGTAAATGTCAAAATCAGCCCAGCTTGTGTTAAAGAGAATGTTTTTAATGTTTGTGGCTTCAGGAAATCATTTTAATGCTAAATCTAGATGTGATTTGTGAACATGTTCTAGATTAGTGATTGCTCACGTTGTGCAGAATCCTCCAACAGGACCCTCTTAAACTTCTGCCTTTTTTTAGTGCACCATAAAACACACTCCACAGCTATAGCATTTAATACAAAGGATGTTTTAACAGCAGCTGGGGGGAAACGGCAGCAGCTTTGAAGGCACATACATAAATTAAAGACAGCCTCCGTTTTTAAAACCTCAAGCCTCAGTCTTGGGTCAGAGAGCTATAAAACCAAATGGATTTTGTGAAGAAAATAAAGGACTGTACTAAAAGAGTGTTTGCTGCTTCAGATCCAAAATGGCCTGCAAACAGAGAGTCAGGTAGAATCCAGGTGTTTAATAAACTAGAGAACAAACAGCTAATGAGGCAGGTCCTCTCTGAGCTGCACAAAGGACAACATGGAGCTGTGGTGGATGAGACATAAAGACAGACCAGGTTATGATGTTTGGATTCTGGGAATATTCCCATGTTCATCATTTAAACACCAACTGGAATGTCACACCTGCTATTTGTGGAAACCACACAGTTTTTTTAAATGTAATGGTTGATTAGAGAGACATTTTTCATTAGGAAACCATAAATCTACATTAATGATGTTGCGAAATCTGCTGGAAGCTCTCAGATCCATCTGTATGCTGATGACACCATCCTGTACTCATCCTCAACTCAGCAGCATCCACTCTTCAGCTCAGCCTCACCTCTGTTGAACAATCCTTTCACAACCTCCATCTCTGCCTTAATGCCAAGAAGACCAAATGCATCATCTTTATAGGAAAAACCAAACCTCCAATCCCCCAATCTGCTGTGCTGATGTCTCCACCTTGGATGATGTCATAACCTACAAACATCTGGGCATCTGGCTGGATTCATCATTATCTTTCACCACTCATAAACAATGTGCAAACAAAAGTCAAAGCAAGACTAGCTTTCCTTTTTCATAACAAAGCTTCCTTTACTCACACTGCCAAACACATCCTTGTTAAAATGACAATACTACCAATTCTGGACTACGATGACATCATCTACAAAATAGCTTCATGCTCTGCCCTAAAAAAACTGGACATTCTTTATCAATCAGCCATCTGTTTAGTCACTAATGCTCCCCTCCACACTCACCACTGTGATCTCTATAAACTGGTGGGCTGGCCCTCCCTTCACACACGCAGACTCCATCACTGGCTTCTTTTTGTTTACAAGACAATTCTGGGCAAGACACCTCTCTATCTGTCCTCTCTTCTTCACCTCGCCCATAATAATGATCACACTAGGTCTAGTGAATATATTAAGCTCATCATCCCAAACACCTCTACTTTCTTTGGCCGCAAATCCTTCCACTTTGCAGCAGCATATGACTACACTACAAAACACCCTGAAACTTGCAACTTTGACATCTATTACAACCTTTAGATCTAAACTCCATCAGATTATAACTGACTGCTGCTCTTGTTGATCACACTTATTTACATAAATTCACACACATTCATTTTCCAGTATGATGTAATAATTCTCCTGCATGCATGTGTACATGTGCATTTATTTTTCAGACCCAGATTCAAATTTTCTACTGCCGGTTGCCTATTATGTTTGATCTATACTTAAAGGGATACTCCACCAAAGTGATTTTTTTGTCTATTGCCATATCCCTCATAGTTAGATCAGTGACCAAAAACAATTAGTAAACAGCCCAGCCGTTATCCTGATCCAGCAGTACTCCTTTAGCTTTAGCTTAGCATAAAACACTGTAAGTGAATGGTGACAACTAGCATTGTGAGAAAAAAGTCCTTAAAACTCACTCAGTAGTGATACTAATGATACTAATTCTGCCTAGTGACCTCAGTAAACATATGAATGAATGAGTTTATTTCGATTGTACAGTTATACCATTATATACAATTATGAATTCCTTGTTATAATCCCGTGGCGGCCCGTCAATAGGGGGCGCTAGGGCACCGCCCCACCAGTCTCACAGGAGGAGGAAGAAGAATTTATTCTTTATTTATTTATTCACAAAATAGTTTTAAAAGAGCCATGAAAATTAAACTATACGATCTAACATTATACATACTATAAGCGCTGTGTATAATCTGCATTAGGTGTAGTTTTAAAATGTTCTCTCACTATTTTTTACCAGACCAAAAAGTCGTGTGATGTACTTCCTGTTTCTTTGTGGTCTTCTCCAAGGAGACCTACTTCCATAAACACGTATCCGAACGTTGTTTGCAAACCTCACAGATGATGAAAAATAACACAAAGTCAGGAGCTGCACAGAGATTATCTTCAAAAAACGTTACCAGCTTTAGCCTAGTAGCCAGTATTTGTGTTTACAGACGTTGGCGTCTTTGAGGCCGCTGCGTCATGTCCTTGCGCCATTCAGTGGAGGGTAACAGCAGTTCTTTGTCATAAAGTAGTCCCGAGTCTTTTTATTTTCACTTACAGTCGATAATATGTAAACATTTTTAAGAAAAGCATAAAAAAGGGATTTGTAAACTGAAACTTGTATATCAAAGGATGGACAGTTATAAGCTTCGGCTTCAGACCATCCCAATTTTGATAGTGAAAGCTAGAATAAGTCTGTGAATATACAATAAGAAGCTCAAACTGTGAGGTTCACAGCTGAGTGTGACGCTGCTGGGATGGGGATCAGCACCTCCAAGTCTGAGACCATGGTTCTCAGCTGGAAAAAGGTGGCTTACCAACTCTGGGTTGGTAGGGAGGTCCTGCCTCAATTGGAGTAATTTAAGTATCTCAGGATCTTGTTCACAAGTGAGGGAAGGAGGGAGATCGACAGGTGGATTTTTTTTGTTTTCTATCATCACTGATATCCTCACCTTTCCAGTGTTTCCTGTAGCAGCTGTCCTCTCTCTCACGTATCCCTCCTCCCTTTTGTCTCACTCCCTCTGTGTGTGTGTGTGTGTCTCCCTCTCCTCTTGGTGTGGACACAGACACCATCACACATCATGTGTTCATCAATCATGTGCTCTTAGAGCTGTTCCGATCGCAATCGACACATCACTTTAACCTCCAGAGGGAGGCCATCCCACCTCAGTTGAGTGCTTTTGCTGAGGAGGAGGAGCAGTCGTCTCAAAGCTCCTCCCAGAGGATGAAGCTCCTCACCTTATCTCTAAGGCTGAGTCCAGTCGCCCTATGCATGCACAACCCAGAGCACAGATTAAAAAATAACAAGTATGAAATAATTACAGGATCACGCGTTTAAATGAGGGGCTTTATTAGTTAGGAGCATCTGTAAAAAAAACAGTAAAAATCTGGAGGCACCTTAAAGCGGTTTGACTTTACATAAGGCTTTACTGGTTTTAAGTGTTACCTGTTATTTAACAACGCTAAGCCTAAATCACCACCGGCAGTTTACCCAGAACTGAGCCCCAGAGATAATCACAGCTTTTACATTTCATTACACGTTGTCAAAATAGAACAAAAATAGCACAACGTTGTCAGACTGTTACATTCAAACTGAGGCTCACGTAAAAACCACAACACCACATAAAGATCCAACGTCTCTGTGAAAGACTCACCAGAACTCAGAGTGAGGCAGTCATCTCAAATACATTTATAAAAACTGTTGTTTATCTAAAAGTTACATGTGAGCAGCCATTCTAATCGGAGAGTAAATAGAGCCGAGATGGAATAAGACACCGAAGCACATAGATATCATACATAAAGGCTGGATGTCTCATCTGGGGTTCAACAGCGTAGCTACACGGCGGCCATCTTACCACCAACAGCTGATGTTCTGCTCTCTATGGCAGCAGATGGAAGGTGAGTGATCAGCTTATCTAAAAACACTCTTAACTTGATGAAAAATGAACGGATTTACAACTTTTTAATTTCTTACAAACCTTATTATGCATAGACTTGAGATGGGATACTTTCGTAGTTTTTGAGTTTCCCGGCCATTATCGATACAGTATATACTCACAGCCACGTCTCTGATGTTTATAACAAAGCAAACCGTTTGAAAATCGGTTAAAAATTGAGCAAGTTAAGAGGTATTTAATAGTACATGCTCCATTGACAGTATGAAAGGGGGCAGCTGTCTGTGGTAAGATGGCCGCCGTGTAGCTACATCAGGTTCCATTGACGAACAGCACGGGTAAGGTATCTAGCCATTATATATCATATCTATGCCGAAGCTGGCCAGGAACAGATCGGTGTCTACAGTGGACTGATGGGTAAATCTGAGTAACACTGCCCCCCACTGGCTGGATGTATAGAAACAAAGCAGTGGTTTTAAAAAGAGTTATAGAAAACTGTCAAGCTGCACATGGTATTGCGTCTAGATGAGTGATTTTGTGTCTTAAGAGAATTTTAACTAAATAAACCCAAAAATCATTCAAAATCCTGGTAGCAGAGACATAACCATCTGACGCTTCCTCATTCCCTTCAAAGTTCAACACTTTAAATACATGCAGGTTTTTTTTAGGATGATATGATCCAAAGAACTGCTAAGAGTTGTGGTCAGCCTGCATCAGGACTCAGAAAGGAGGAAATGACTAACCTGGCCTTTCCCAGAAAAAACCTTTAGGACATTTTCAGTTTTAGTTTAAAAAAAGATGGACAAAGGGATTCTTGCATATCCCCCCTTGTGTACATCACCAATTTGCAGCCTCTTTGGCTTCATATTTACATTAAATGTTAGATTATCTCACAACTCTGTGAGGAAATCTCTGTGTTTTGGTCAAATCATTGTCCTAGCCTGTACATTAGGAGTGTGTTCAGTCCTACGTGTGTTTTAGAGTAAATTAGTTTAGTTTTGAAGGGAAAGTTTTTGTTCTAAGCTGAAGGAGAGAAAGAAAACTCTTTATGGCCTTTTTTACTTATCACATTAAACTAAAACCTAAAGGAGGACATTCAGTAAATACACAAAGATATATGTAGATATACGTATAAACAGGACAATAGGAAGCTAGGTTTGGTAAAGCTTGTGCAAGTCCACATGTAGGATGAGATCTGACCAGGGTCGAGGCCCAAGGTCAATTTATTACAAGGCCTTTTCAAACGTAGGACATTTGTAGGTCTTGAGTTTTTTGATGGCTTTTCTGAACTCCTGGCTGGACTTGTCCCACTTATGGATGCCCATGAGGAGGTACTGCTTGTCCACCTTGCGGCCCATGATCAGATACTGGTTTTTCAGATTGTCCAGCTGCTGGCAGGGGCAGTCTGCACCGTTCTTCAAGTACAGCACTAACTTTTTTGTGTCCTTTTTCTTCAGGCTTCCTTCTTTCAGCATCTTCTTCCTCTTCTGCAGGATCACCTTGCGGTCTGAGTTCTCCTTCTTCACCTCCTTGATCTTTGCCTTGAAAGCTGTTTGAGATGAAAAAGGGAAAGAAAAGATGACTCAGCACATCAGTGTACAGCGCTAACATGTGGAGCGTTGGTGGAGTTTTTAAAGGAAACGTCTCTCTCTCTACATAGTGTCGCTTCATGTATAATGGTTTTAATTCATTTTTATCCCAATTAAGCAAAACTTGTTTCCTCTAATTAAGTGTTAAATGTTTAACACTAGTAAATTGATTGTTTTAACACTAGAGTCCACTAGGGTTCATTTGTATTTTCTTTGTATTTCAGGTCATTGTAAATTTGACGTCTCAGATTTCATGACTTTTTCCTAAAAAGCCTCTTTATGATATTATAAATGAGAAATCTGTGACACAAAATAATAAAATTATGATCATAAGGAACCACCGGCGGACATGTTGACCTCTGTGTAATATGTAACACTATACCTCAAGCTCTGGTGCCACACTGTAGCAGCACCCAGACTCTGGAACCAGCTTCCACTGGACTGAGGTTTAATCCCTGACCTTTGACCTGGGCCTTTTATAATCCCGTCTTTTCAATGCAAAAAGTTTTTTTTACTCAGGTTTAATGGTGACTTTCCCCCCAGATCTCTAACTTTATTTATTGTCTTTGTTTTGTTTTTTATATTTATTTCAGTTTTATTATGCTTATAAAAGTCCTGACTGAACATGAATCATTTTTCCGTTCCTAATTCATCTTGAGTTTTCAAACATCTGATGTGCTTTAACTTGCTGTATAAATCTGGACATAATGACCTGAACTGACACTGAACAAAGCTCCTTCCTCTCCCTCAGCGCTTCTATCATCAATCACTAATTAAAGTGTTTAGGCGCTGGCCTTTTTTCCACCCCTGTAATAAAGTGCACATGATAGGGATTAGGATTTTGATCCCCCACTGAGCGAGGAGCCATGGTGGGAATCAACATGGGCAGCACTCATAATTAGTGAGTCATGACAGAGACGTTCTGGCCAACTCCTGCAAGGACTTCATCTTCATAAATCCTCCACCCTTGATAATCCTCTGAACTTTCTTTGCACCTCGTGTTATTTGAATGTTTTTCTGCAGCAACATAAAAAGGTGAAACGGATGTTTTCTAATCATTGGTGAAACATCATCATTATTGAATATTCTAAACAAGCCCTTAAAAATACAAAAGTTAATTTGAGAAACTTGTTTTTATTTTTTTAACCCGTTAACTTCTAAACCAACGGTTTGCAGGTTTTGTTGTTTTGGGGCAGTGAGGGTAATAATGTAAATATGATCATATTTATGTAACACTAATGTACTGCAAATATGTTATTCTGTGCATGCTTTAGGGTTCAAATGTGCTGTGTGACCTGTCAGTTAAAGGGTTAAGTTGCATTTATTTAATGGTTTCTGTACCACTATGTGGAATGTACAAAAAGAGATCCTTATCTAAAGAAAACAGTCATCTCCCTCATTCATGTCTCACCTGCATGTCTGTGCAGCATGCATGTAAATGTAAAGGCTCTGCTTTTCTATTCCATTTGAGACCAAATGCTAAAACCTTAGAACTTGTCATATCACTGTGACTCTAATCTTGAGGATCCTAACAGACCATCTGGAGTGACATCACAGTGACGCTGGCAGGAAAACACCAGAAGTAAAGTCTAACTAAAGCAGAAATGCCTCGTTGTGCAGTCAGCTGTCAGAACAGACAAAAGCCGAAAAATGTTTTTCACTTTTATAGAATACCATCATCAAAGAAGCCGTCTGAAGCCTGCTGCAGGCATTTATAGTTAAAAGCTCTTAAAAAGAACTGACTGAAGAGGAAACCATCAGCAACAAGAGTTTTCAGGTTTCTGCAGCATCGTATCAACATCTAATAACGTCCTATTGCCTGTTTTCTAATGGTAAACACTAGAGATTATAGTAACGTTATATATATATATATAACAACAGTAGCAACAGTTGGTGTTAGCAGACGTAGCATGTAAGCTTGTTTCCATGTTGATATACATTAGACAGCATCACTTAAAGGAGCATTAAATGAATAAATGGCACAAAATGTTCTGAGTTCTCTAGTGGTTTGACTTCTTGATAACAGCCCACGTCTTCTTCAGCTCCGTTTTCTGTCCCTACCTCTGCCTGTCTGTAATACATAAAATCAGCTGACAAATCTCAGTAATCAACGTCCTGGATGTGATCATGCAGGACAAAACTGTCTGCATCTAAAGATTTAAGTTTGTCCTTTGTAACAGACACTGGGGTTTTCCATATGAAGATGTCTGAACACAGGAACTTGAAACACCAAGCTTACCCACCTGATCCTTAACCCACCAACCAGACAGCGAGTACAGGTCAGGAAACGTCCCCCCCACTGCTAACAGTTAGCTCATCAGTGTAGAACAACCTGTTTTCCATCCGCAAACCATTCAAATACTCAGAAAAAGTCACACAAACAACAGTGGTCACCTTCTGCAACCACTTAGGCTCCTCCCACAAAATATGCAATCAATATTTACAAACGTTCAAACAGCCTATATTAGGGTATGTTGTAGTCAATAAAGCTTGTTGGAGAGTCTTTTAAGTTGTGCTTCTAACTTGATTTCCTCTTGTCGTTCAGATGCAGCAGGACCTGCTAACATCCACAGCACCATGAACCCAGGAGCAGGGTGTGTTAAGCTCCCTCCTCGCATGAATGGAAACACAACAGATCCGATAAGCTGCAGACATCGGTCTTCCAGCATAGAGAAGGAACAATTTAACAACAACAAAGTGAGCTGTCTAAGGAAAGATTTAATTGAAGGGCTGTTGGGGTTTTTGGGACAATGAAGCACCATAAAACTTTAAGTACAGAGATAAAATGCTGCAGGAACAAAGTGTTGAGCAGGATGAGCTGTAAATCTGTCACCAGCTGACTGCTAACAGAATGTATGTGTTTGTTAGAGCTGGAATCGTAAGGCGACGTTTCATAAATGTCAGGGAGTGCCCCGCTCTTCTTGTTACTACAACCGTCTCTGCTGTGCCAAAGCAACCGAACATCCAACAACTCTAGGTGAAGATCGGCCTCGTTCTCTGCTTTGATCTGAACTACATGGAAAAGTCAACTGCACAATTACTTAAATATACAAAAAGAATAGCAGCCTTTACGTTTTACTTTCACCTTAACGAGATCAAAGTGAGTTAGTGAGGAAAGTAAAGGAGGTCAACGTGACACTGAAGTGCTCATGCACTGCCAGGATGAAGATGTTTCACACAGGGTTCGTCTGCTCTGATTAATCAAGGCTTTAAGGCGCTGATTCATTGTTCAACACTCCCTGTGGTTTTGAAACTAGCATTCCACTAAGCGGAGCAATGCATTTATCACATCTACTTTTGTGGTCTTTTACAAACAAACCGATAGGCTTGTCTGCTTGGATAGAACATGCAGGCTCTGTCAAGTTCAAACCAGCAGAAGTCAGGATGATGGCCTTATCTCTGCTTGGTGGGACAGAATGCATCATGATTAGAGACATCTGCCTTCTGAAGACATATTCATCCTCAGCTGCTGTAAGGAGCTTCTATAGTTGTTGTTGTTTCTAAGTTGAAAAAAGCCACCTAATCCCTGCCAGTGATGTAATCCATGATGCCGTCTCATGTCGGGCTCAAACGCCAGGCTTGATGCGTTCCAGAGAAGGTGACCAAAGTTTTGGTCAAACTCCTAACAGCAGCAGCAGTGTCTCGTCCCCAGCCTGGCTGTAGATCTGTCTGTGTGTCCTCACTCATCAGCTGCTTAGGAAACTTAAGGCAAGCAAACAAAACAACATGTCTTTTCACCCGAGGTAAAACAAACCAAACGCACGCCCCTCCTGAAAACAGGCAAGTCCCATTACTGCAGCATAAACATGAAGGCAATTCCCTAAACACGTGTAACTCTAAACCTCTCATGAGAACTGGTGGAAAGTCTGCTTCCAATGTCCAGCTAGTGTTTGTTTGCTTGGCAGGGCACCTGGAATTCAGCCCGCCACAAGTTCTGGTTCTGCCAGCACATAGAACATGAAGCTGTGACTCGCTGTTCACATGTTGCTCAAGTCCTCAAAACTGCAATCCAGTAAATGTCTCCATTTGAGCCAAAGATTTGAGCTTTTTGTCCCCAGGTGGACAGGACTAGGCCAGGTCCTGTTTGTAAATGAGGTCTGGTTCTCAAACCTTTTACCTGGTCAAATAAAAGCTGAAGACTTCATTCTAATGTAAACATGTTTCACCACAAACGTCTCAGCGTGAAACGAGTGTCGCAGACAGACGTCTCAGGATTTCTGCTCAGCTGACTGATAATCTTTAGAATCTGAAACCAACTGGGTTCATTGTGCAACATTCTGAAACGTCTACAACAAATAAATAAACCCTCTTGGATTGCATTCCTTCCTGGGTTGGTTTGGTTGCTTTAGGGTTTCGTATTTCTTTCTCTTCAGACTGACTAGGCCAGGGGTTCTCAGACGTTTTATTCAAAGGTCTAAACCTGATTTCTAGCTAAGGTCAAAGGTCTGGAACAACTAGTCTTAAGGAAATACCTTTTATTAAATTTCTTGATGACTTACAATTAAATAAAGTAAAGTTGCTGCTTCTTTGTGAATCAAAACTGCTCAAAGTTTAGACCATGTATAGGAATTTGTTTGTAAATTCATTAAATAAAACCCAGCAAATAGATTGTCTTGGTTTTCACACAAGAATGGCTGTATGAACCTGACCAGACAGAGACATTTTTGTAGACTAGACTTCTTTCAGGGTGTTTTCTCGTCTGTAGTTTGGCTTTTCTGCTTCAAATCAGTTAATAAATATTTCAATTTGTAGCTTTTTCCTGTGGTTCACTTTTTAACAGAGAGAAAAACTGCAAACAAAACTAAACGTGTCTCTAGATAGCAGGTGAGAAGGTCCACATTGTTTATTGGTCAGATTGTCTGGGGGCGGAGCCTCCAGGAGTAAATACAGGTAGATGGTCTGACCGCCTCTATCTGAGCAAGTTATCAACTATATAAACTCTTTAGTGTTTTTATGAGCCAGAGCTGATAGACCTAGTCATCACGGACGTTGTTGCAGTAGCTTTCTGATGTGTGTGTGTGTGTGTGTGTGTGTGTGTGTCTAATGTGTTGTTTCAACCAAAACATTGCTATGATTCTGTTCATTCACACCATAAACTAAACAAATGGACTCATTGTAAATTGTAGAGGTTTACAGGTATAGTGTTCTAACACATCAATGTGACTTTTTTCTTTTTTGCAAGAGTTGTTTTATAAACCAGAAAATTAGCCGCTAGTTTGTTACCATTCAGCAGCGTCTCTCCTGATCAATCAATTAAAAATACTTGATTAAACTCAGAGGGAAATCAGACGTTTCAGTAACTCCTTGAAAGTTTTTCAAAGAATGATTCTAGATGTTCTATCTGTGGACAGGAAGGATCTCCTGTGTTTCATCAGATCTGAAGAACCTCTGACTGAAGAGTTACTGTCCTGTAGAGGATGCTCAGGGTTGTCCATCATGTTAATTTTGTGAAGCGTCCTTCTTTGTCCAATCAGCTCCAGAGTATTTATTAGGATTGGGTGATCAGACAAATATATCAGAGACCATCACCCGCCATACTTTTAAGAGTGATCATTTATGTATTTATTTATAAACTATGAATTATTTTCCTAATTAATAAGGATGATTTGTTGAAGCCAAAAGGCTCCGCCCACGTGGAAAATAATAGATAATGCTGTTTTTTAAATGTTACAAACTCCTCCTCCTGCCTCCAGGAGCCGCAGTGATTTATTGACTCAAACTCCTAACAGACAGAAAGAATCCTCAGAAAATCCACTGATAATAACTATGGTGGTGGGGAGGGAAACAATCAGAGACTGGCTTTTTTCCAGTTGAACCGTGTTTACAGGTCGGTGTTACTCTACTGGTGCTGCTGTAGGAAAGTTCAGCGAGTCAGAACACTGGTCCAGTGTTTATCTGTCTGAAACAACTAATACAAAATTAAACTAAAACTAAAATACCTCCTTCTAGGAACATGTCTCCCAACCCATAGTATTTATATTCCTCCATCACCTTCACTTCTTCTCCTATGATGGATAAAGTGTTGGACATGTTCAGGCTTCTCCTACCTTCTCCCATCAGAATGTTTCTGCAGATGACAGGACTCTGACTGCTACTGAAGGTCTGAGGTGTTCAGAGGAAAAAGGAGTGGTGAGAGTTCAGGTCCCTGTGGGGCTCCTGACCACCTCAACCTGAGGTCTGTTAGTTAATCCAGGTGGTTGTGGAGGATCCACCTTTAGAGCTGTGCACTGACTTTAACCCCAGACAGCCACAAGTCATCCAGACCTGAACTGATCCAACATCATCCTCTACCGAACCAGAGTCCATCTGACTCTTCTTTTAGAATGAAAACATCACCACAAACACCCAGATTTACAGGGTTTGCTTGTTACTAATAAGCGAATGACTTAAAAATAAAGAATGTTTGTCAAGCCGAGAGCATCTGTGTGCTGCCCATGTCAGAGGATACTCACCAAATTCACTGGCACACATGTGCTCCAGCATGGTGTCTATTTCCATGTCATTGTCACACGCCGGACACACAGGGGAGTGATCTGTGGAAGGAAACAGGTAAATATAAACAACGGGAATAAATTAGCTGAACATTGTCATGAACACACACACACACACACACACACACAGCTCTCTGCTGCCTGGTGTCAGTCACTCTTGTTTCTTAGGGTGTCTTCAGCGTTTAACTACTTTCTTTCTAACACTTACTTTCTTTTCAAAAAGAGTCTGCTGCTCAACACAAACCAAAAAGTATAAAAAAGGAGAGATTTAGGAGTTATTGAGACAGACATCCTGTGTCAGTTTACTGGAATAAAGCAACACTAGCTCAGACAGACAAATCACATGGAGCCATGTTTACACCTGAGTTAATAACAACGCTACATTTTCATCGATATTGAAAATGATCAGGCAGAACAGCTGAGTAACTAAGTGAGGAGTATTTATAAAGCACCTCCTAAGATATAAATCATAAAGGTGCTACAATCAAAACAAGTGAAGCAAAAATACACTGGAAATTGACAATAATAGAAAGAATTCAATATATTTTCTCCAGTTCAAATAAAGGCCAGTTTAAAAAAGTAAGTTTTAAGCTGCTTTTTAACAGAGACACTGAGTCCACTAGTCTCAGGTTCAGGTGGACAGAGGTCCAGAGTCTCTGTCTCCTTTAGTCTTTATCCTGGTACGCTGCACAACCAGTAGGCTCTGACCACTGGACCTCAGGGACCTGCTGGGGGTGGAAAGATGTAGAAGTTCACTGGTGGAAGCTGGTGCTGGTCCATGTAGGACCCTAAAAGCCAGAACCAAGATCTGGAAATGAACTCTGGAATTTCCAGGCAGCCAGTGAAGCTGGTAGAGTAGCGGGATGACGTGGGTGGATCTGGAGGACTTAGTCAGAAGATTCTGAACCACCTGGAACCGATCCAAGGAGGTTCTGTTCAGAGAGCTGCAGTAGTCCAGACCAGAAGAGATGAAAGCATGAGAACAATTTACAGTTCAGACTCAATGGAACTCAGCTTAGTGATGTTCCTGAGATGAAAGAAGGAAGAGAACCAGAGAACTGACATGAGCATCCAGAGTCAGAGCTGGGTCAAAGGTCACACCATTCCTGACAGAAGGTTTGGTCAATGAAGCAGGTTGACCAAGAGAATCCCTGACTTTAGGAACCAGCTGGTCCAGAGAACAGAGGAGGATTTCAGTTTGTCTTCATTCAACTGTAGACAGTTCCTGGCCATCTACTTTTTAAAAGTCCAAACAGGTCTGTAACAGCTGTAGCTGAGACATCTCATGGGCCTTAGAGGAGATGTCTAAATGAATGTCATCAGCATAAAGGTGGTAGATTTCTTTGAAAGAGCTCAGGATGTATTGAAGAGGGAGCAGATGGAGAAGGAACAGTAGAGGCTCCAACACAGAACCTTGTGAGACACCGCGGGTGAGGGAGAGGAGGACCTGGACTTAGAAACAGCCTCAGACAGATGTGAGGAGAACCAGATCCTGATAGACCTACCCAGTGTCTCAGCCTATCAAGTAACAGGTGATGGTCAACAGTATTAAAGGCTGATGGTGTTAATCGTCTCCACGGGGTTTCCTTTGCTCCTCGACAAGTTACATTCAGCCCTCGTGTCTCTGCATTTGACCCATTTCTGAGGAGCAGAGTGCAGCCATTTTTAATGGTGCCCAGGAGACAGTTGAAGGTTCATTATCTTGTCCAAAGATACTTCTGGACTGGGGTTTGAACCCTGGTCTCCCACATGGTCTCTTCCTCTGAGCCCCAGTTGAGAAGAGGCCGGACAGTTAGAGAATCAGCATCATTTACAGGAGATACTGGTGACTTAAAGGCAGCAGACATGTTTCCAGCAGGACATCTGTTAGTACGTAGTGATTGTTGACCTGTGATTGACACAATGCGTGTCACTACTGCTTACAGTGACCACAGCAGGTCCAACCAGCTGTAAAAACACCACATTGTAAAGAAACTCACCTCCAGGGGTGATTCTAGGATCTGACCTTTAGGGGGGTCAGCCTCCGGTGAGCAGCTGACAGCAGCTGTTGGTCAGAACAACAGCGCTGCCATGTTTAGTTCAGGTTAGAGATCTCCTAATACAGGCTATAGCATTATAAACCGTCTCATCAGTGTATCATCCTATGATCTCATTCATCAGGTTCAGGACCTATTATAGACCAATCTCCTTTCTATCAATATGCTGAGAAAAATCATTTATTTAACATTTAAAACTTGTAGGTTTATAACATGAAGTGGTAGCATCAAGTAGACCAGCTGTCTCTGATCTACAGAAAACTGAGACAAACATGAGCAGGACTGGATGTAGGAGGATGAGGGCCCCGGGGCCAGAGCTACATTTGGGGCCCTATTGACATCAATTTATAATCAATAGAAATTACAATAATCATTCTGTGACAATAACTTCAGGGTTTATGAGGTGAACAGTTACACTCTGATCTTTAACATCAGCCTGAAACAACGAGATCCATCACACCTTTAGTTAGACACTAAAAGGACCTGAACTGTTGTGAGAATAAAACAAAGAAATGAAGTTGATTTTATTCATAAATTAAACAACTTTATAATGTGATGGTAATGAGGAAAGGTGTGTAAAAACAGGAGTTAAATAACTGCAGCAATCTGTTATAAAGTAGAATTAACACTTTATAAAGTCTCAGGATCACACAAAGTGAAGCTGCAGAGTTCTGCTTTTAAAACAAATGACTAAAAACCTGATACCTGACCTGGAAATAACCTCCTTCCTGTTTACATTCTTAAATAATGAATCAACCTCAAGGTGAAGCTGAAAATACAGAAAACAAAACTGTGAAAACGCTGATCAGACTAAAGCATCGAGTCTCAGATACACAGTAGGTCCTTTAGTAACAGAGGTCCAATCCCTGCAGGTAGTATCAGTTCCATAGAACTGGAGTACTTTTATGAGTACAAGACCATAGTATCTGACCAATACTTAATACCGGTATCAGTGTGCATCCCTAATAATAACCAGTTAATCTTTTATCTGTTGTTAGTAATAAGACACTTCAAATAGAAATGTTACCCAAGTAGACAACAAACTTACTCTGCAACTTAATATTTACATATTTACTAAACATTCGCTAAATGATAATGAAAATAATTTAACATGTTATTGTATTTGGCATGTTTTTTTTTTCTGATGCTGATTAAAAATGTTCTGAAACATGTTAAATGACTAGAAACTTTATATTTATTTATTTATGAAAACATTCACAATTTAAAAGAGTTTTACAGTTTTAAAGCTTCACGTTGTTAAGCTGTATTTATTGAGTCTGATAAAGCCAGGTAAAGTAAGGATCAGAAACTCCACAAACTCACTCAGACTTCAGCAGATAAACCTCACATCTCCATGTTGTTACTACAGTCTTCATCAGTCGGACTAGTGGCTGTGTTGATGTTTCTTAAGCCTGGTTTATACTTCTGCGACGGCATGTATTGGTGAACATGTTTTTGATTTAGACTTCTCTGTCAGTGTTGTGAAGCAATTCTCCACCTGGACAGCAGAGGGCGTATAACTTTTCTCTGGTCGAGCAAACGTTGTTTATTTCAGCTTAGTGATGGCCGACAGAGAGCGAACTTTGATTGAGCTGTAACGGATTTATGTCAAAGAACAAACAATGTTGTTAAAAAGAATTAAACGGGAGTGAAGGAGACAGCGGCGTCTGTTGAATGTCCGTCCAGTGAGGACAAGGCAGACGACGAGTGAAAATGCAGCTCTTGTTCAACCTTTGAGGGACACTGATGGATTATATAAATGTTCGTACTTCGTCTGCCAGACATTTCCCAAGCTGATCCATATCTGCTTCCGTGAGATTTTACTATTACTGCTCTGTTGATACTGGCGTCAAGCCGGACATAATCACGGGTTGTTGGGCCGACCAATCAGAGACGTGCGATCTACGTCTGGTTTGACAGATGTTTAGAAAAGCAAGGTCTACTCTGTCTGTCCTTGCGGTCTTGTCGGGGACCCCACGCAACGACGCATAATGACATTGCGTACATCCGACCCGACGTAGACGCAGAAGCATAAATTAGGCTTTACAGTGACTACAAAAAGTTTTCACCTCCTTGAATGTTTTACCCTTTTATAAATCAATTCGGATCAACATAGTTTGACTTCTTTGACCAAAGATTTTACAAAGAACTTAATGTCGAAGTGAGAACTGACAATAATAACATTAAAATCAAAATAATATTATAAAATAAGCGATAGCTTTAATATTCACCCCCTTTAAAGCGATTGACCTACAGTAATTAACCAGAGGTCCAGCCTATTGGTGCTAGTAGTCTCACAATTACTGTACTACCCATCAGGCATGTTGTGATCTGTGGGGGAAGACGGAGCACCCAGGGGAAAAACACACACACACACACACACATGGGGAGAACATGCTAACTCCACGCTGAAAGGCCACAGCTGGAATTCGAACCTGCAACGTTCCTGCTACGAGGCAACAGTGCTAACAACTGCGCCACCATGCAGTCATAACGTAATGGAGATCACCTGAGTGCAGTGACTCTGTCTTAGTGATTGTTGTAATAAGAAACCTGTGTCTGGAAGAAAACCTTAAAATAATGATTTTTCACCTGCAGAAGGTGATTGTAGCATCCAGTTAGTCTCTGATGAATTAAGCCTACCTGAAAATAATTTATATCCTATTGATGTCATTATACACATCACAGCACATTGGGTCCTAACACCATGTTAAATAGCCCCAAAATGGCCCAAAGAGTTGTTTTACATGACGCAAAACCCCCAGTGCTGTGAAGTGGATAATGACATCAATAGGACAGAAGTAGAGCTTCAGCTGACTCAGACTCCATGCTTAGTGCAAACAGGCAGAACTTATAAACAGCCCAGCCACTGCATTTCTGCACTTTAGAGTTTATAGTGCATGGAGAAATAGATTTGACCCCATCTCTAAAACCCTTCTTCCAATGCTTGTGTGGAGTCCCATCAGGTCAGTGGGTGGTCCTTCAGTGTGTCTGTGTCTACAGGTGGTCGAGACATTCAGTGTTTAATGGCTTCTAAATGTAATCAGATTAGTGCTGGGTGTGAACTATTTCCTACAATTATCAGTGCCTGTATTGCAGAGGAGCGCTGAGCTCTAGAAGGTGATCTCCATTAGCATTCATTAACCGCAGAGCAGATGTGTTTGTCTTTATCAACCTTTAGATTGGATCCTAACACTTTCCAGGTCAACAGATAGCAGAACACCAAATGAGCTTTAACAGCAGGACATCGCTGAGTATTGAGCAACAGCTGGCAAGTAACAGCAAGGGACGCATCCACACTCTGCCTGCTAACACACTCATAAAGGCATTAAGTGCCCCCCCCCCCCCCCCCCACCGATACAGGGAGCTCTGTATCACTGCTGTATGACCACAGCCCCCCTTTTAATGCCTCATGTTTGGTGAAAATGTCTTTAAGAGGTGCATTTACAGCTGCAGGTTGAAGTCCAAGGCAGTTGACGATGTGATGATGGAAAGTCCCTCCGTTTTATGGTCATGATGAATGAGGTAGTTGTGCGCCTCACATCCCTGGAATACGGCTCGTAACAGTAGCCAGTGTGAGCGCCGCCGACACGATTCAGTGCTCAGGAAATATCAGAATAAGATCGAGTTTGATCTTTAAAGGAATTCTTTGTGTCTTCTAGGGTTTTTTTTTTGTACTTTTATCTGAATAACAGTGAGCAATGTGAGTCCTGAGCTCAGTTATGTACTCTTTGTTAAATTTACTGAGGGATTTGGAGGATTCTGTTCTCATTTTTCAGCTTTACATCCTTCCTCAGATTCTATCAGAGAACTGTGGGATGCATTGTTTTTTTGCAGTCACTCTGCAGCATTGTGCTGTAACACCTTGAAACAGATCACTTCTGTCTGATCAGATTGGTCCCAATGTCAGTCAAACAATCTAACATATACCTACGTTGTGTTTAAAAGAGATCAGATTCACATTTTCAGCTGATTCTTTTTTCCCACAAGGTTGTTGGTTCCTTCCTGCTCATTTTAAATCTCCAAACTCCCTAAAACAACAGTCTGAAGCCCATTTGACTTTTATGCAGCATTTTATTTTCTTTATTAGCTGAAGCCTGACTTTAGTACCGGGGGTATTCTTGGGAGATCCTAATTTCATGAGCAATTAGAAAATAATCTATGTATTTATGTAGATTATTGATCTGTTTTAGACTCACCAGCATGGTGACATCTTTCCTAAATGGAAGATCTGGATCCTCAGAATAAAGGAGACATGTCTTATTATTTAACCTCCTGAGACCCGAGCTCTTTCATGGCATGCATTTTTAATTTCTCTTTGATATTTGGGCTGATTAGGACCTGATGAATGTAAAAACAAAGAATTATCTTTTTACCTGAGGTAGTTTCTGAGAAAAATGATGTCCACATATGTGGACATTCGTTTTATATTAAGATTAAACACTATAAAGTCACAATTGAGTAATGATGTGCAAAATACTTTATTTGGTGTCTGAACACAGCAGCATTTTTCCTGAGTACAAAAACAAAATGAGAAACAACAATTGTGCCCCTTTGAACAATATGGCTCATTTAAAATGCTGCTAACAGTTGCAGGTAAACGCATGTCTGTAAAAAATAAAAAAAGTTTTAAGATTTCTTAACATTGCATGAAACAGGAAACATTTCACTCCAAAACTGCTACTTCAAACTGTTTTCCCCGTGGGAACATGTTTAAACATATGTGTGAAAGGCTGTGTAACAAATGCGATCTGCCTGTAAGCAGAGGAACACTTCGAATGTAACACACTTCACTCGAGTTCTCCCTGAACATCCTTTTGCTCTGCAGCGCACTGCATTCTTCAGTTTTGCCACATCTGGCAGATGTGCATTAGCCCTCCTGCGGAATGAGACATGGGGCACTGACTTCACTGGACACCGTTTCCCTTGGACCAACACGTCTGGGTCATCATCCTGTGCTGAAAAATCAGAGCTGTCACTGGCATACTGACCCAAGAAGGTGATGGCCACTTCCGAGGCACTAGCTCAGTTGGGAGAGTGGCCAGTCTGGTAACCGGAGGGTCACCGGTTTGATACCCAGCTCTGACTGGGTTAGATTGTTGTTGTGTTCTTTGGCAAGACACTTCACCCACCTTGCCTGTGTGAATGTGAGTGTGACTGTGTGTGAATGTTGGTGGTGGTCAGAAGGGCCGATGGTCAGAATGGCAGCCTCTCTTCTGTCAGTCTGCCCCAGGGCAGCTGTGGCTACAGACGTCTGTCGTAGTTTACCACCACCGGTGAGAATGACTGTGTGAATGAATGATGCAACTCTGTAAAGCGTCTTTGAGTGACCTAGAAAAGCGCTATACAAAACTGATGCATTATTATTATTATTTCCATGCAAAATTCAAGGAACTTCATGATGTTCTTTTTTGGTGTGCCACTAACAGTAAGGTCATTGTGGTACAGTAGCCAGCTGTTGGCTAAAGCCAGATCCGTAAAGTGCATTAGCATCCGCAGTGTCCATTTCTTGGTGCAGCCACTCATGCAGTAGTGATAATGATGCCACTCATCATTGTATCGACAAGGTCAACTCCACCCACCTTGGAGTTGTATTCATGGCTAAAAGCCAAAACTAAACATGATAGTAAAAGTAAATGGTATTTTGAACTGTCCTAAATGATCTGAGTATAACTCCAACAGAATACTTCTGCAAGTCAAAAATCAGTGCTCACAGCTTGTGTCAGGCTCTGTTTTAGATGGCCAGGTAGTTAATAAGCTGATTCTGTGCTGTACTAAAAGAAACAAGCATATTTGAAGTAAAGGTACTATCTTCAACTTTTTGTTACTAAAAACACTCTATATGCCCAAACTAAACATGATAGTAAAAGTAAATGGTATTTTGAACTGTTCTAAATGATCTGATACTTGGTCGCGAGATGGTCACATGTTGTTTTTGTTTTTTGTCCCATCTCTGGCAGGTGTCTTCTGGCTCTTTAGCATGAACAGCAGACATCATCAGCACGGGTTTATTGTCATACCACTTCACCATGCAAATCTTTCCATCCTCAGTGGTAACTTGTGCTGAGGTCCCTCTTCTGTTCTTTTTCATTGCTTTGTCAGTTGGTAGCTTCTGTACTGCTGCAGCAACCTGATTCTTCATAACTGTCCCAGTTACATACATCTGCTTCTTTATCATGTGTTCCACAACTTGGATGGACGTGAAAAACTGATCACAGTAAACATTTGTATTAGGATGCAGGGTTTGAGATAGAAGCTCTAGTACCAAGCCTCCCAAACCCAGATCCTCAAGCAGATAAGCAGTACAAGCAGTACAAGCAGATATACCAAGGTATATCTGCTTGTACTGTAGTAAACTATTGTTTTCTACCCACGTCATCCAGAAATACAATTTCATTGTCACATTTTGCTAGCACATGTTGCTAGCATTTATGACAATAACGAACTCCCTCTGTCCACATTTGTGGACATTGTCAACAAAGCTAACAAAACTAAGTCCCTCTGTCCACAAACGTGTATCTCATGTTTAGCGGCATAGTAAATCATTACAGTAACTAATTTTTGTAAAATTTGACTTTCATTTCAAACATAGAACACTTTTATACATATCTAAACAAGAATCAGCCATGAAATGTGATTGAATTTTTTACCTGGTCGAAGTTTGTCATGGGAGTGGCCATCTGCACATTTGGGTGTCTTGTCAGCCATCTTGAATCTAAACTGTAATGAGAAATACTCTTGTGCCACCACCAGGTGGCAGTATAATGGCCTCGTATGTGGATATCAGGTCTTTGTAGAGCAAAAATTAGTTTTGTGGTCTAGACAACCCAAAATGTGCTGTCCACATATGTGGACGGCAGGTCTCATTAAAAGTGACATATTAAATGTGTTCTGGTGCTGTGGTCAGTGTATTTGCTGTCCTGTCCTGTTAGTGCTGCTGGAGGAGGTGGACTTAGTTGGGTTAAACATTTAGAACTCTTTTAGAAACATGTTCACTTCTTCCTGCTCGTCAGTTTTGATTAAACTAATCTGCATCAACGCTGCAAAACTCAACCTAAATGACACTTTTATGATCCTGTCACGATTTTTGAAGTATAAAACGCGCACGCGCGCGCACGCACACCCACTGCTGCAGCTGCGCTCAGTTAGAGCTGACCTGAGCGCCTTACCTGTAGCTGGAGTGGCCTCCGTGGCATTGTTCGTCATGGCGATGCACATCTCATCTTGAGGGAACTTATCGCAGCTGAGCATCTCCGGCCAGGGGTATCCAAACGCCTCCATGATGGGGGTGCAGCTGTCCCTCACAGACTCGCACAGCCAGCGGCACGGGTAGATGGGCCGGTCCAAGCACACGGGCGCAAAGAGCGAGCAGAGGAAGATCTGCGTGTCCCGGTGGCAGTTCTTGTGCAGCAGCGGCACCCAGCTGCTGGCCTGCTGCTTCACCTCGTCCAAGTGTTCGTGCTCCAGCAGGTTGGGCAGCATCATGTCGCCGTAGCCCACGTTCTGGCACAGCCGCAGGTCTTGGGGGATCGCCACGCACTTGGGCGCCTTCCCGTAGCCGTTGTACCCCTCTGACCTCCAGATGTACTCGTGCTCTGACGCGCCGCATGTTGACACGAGCGCCACAGTCAGAGCCAACCGGATGATCCTCACCAACCTCATGGTTCAGCTTTAGGAGGCAAAGTGAAACCAGTCAGACCCAGGATACTGAGCTCTCACCGTCTCCGCTCGGCTCCTGGCTCCGGATGAAGTTCGGGGAGGAGAAACGTCCCGCGTTTGCTGCGCCTGGAAACAAGACGGGCTCATAAAAAGCCTTCTGACCAATCAGAGCGCGTGGGCGCCTTTTGGCTCTGTTGGACCGCCTCGTGCGCAACGCGCTCTGGAGTCTCCAGATCAGATCAGACCCCCTAAAGTACAACATCAGATCTGATTAAGAGCCTAAAAAACAGATGTTATAACCTCTTTTTCTGAGTCACTGCCCCAAACACGTTTTATTAATAATGTATTTGTGACTCCTGTTGTGTCAGCTTTTAATTTACTGTAGAAAAATAGAATCATTTAAAACAATTAAGCATGTGAGGCTCAGTGAGGCTCAGATTGGTAAATCAACCTGTGAATCGATGTTTGCTCTGACACCTTTAGTTTCCATCACAGACCTAGTTTCTTGTGGCTGACTGTAGAGGACCTGGTCAGGTTGAACTCTGACACACAGTCAGTGTTAAAATCAACTCCACCTGATGTTCTCTAACATATACAGTCAGTTCATGAACATTGAGACATTTCTATAATTAACTCTGAGCTTTTGTCATGAAGTTTAAATTGAACTCAACATAGTTAAAGTGAACAAGTATAACATTTTTTAAAAAAAGAATAATTCACCATTTTGTTGTAGTTCACAAAAACACATTTAAAGTACCACATCTGGTCACCGTTTCATATGGTAGTCTACTATCAACTGTATTTTTATTTCAAAATAATTTTATTGGATCATAAATAAATATTTCACCTTATAATGTTTTATAATTTAGATCATCTGGCAAAAAACCCAGCTGAGGTCTGCTGCCTGTCCTCTCTGTTTCCTTCTATCCCTCCTGCTCCCTTCATCCTGTCCTCTCTGTTTCCTTCTATCCCTCCTGCTCCCTTCATCCTGTCCTCTCTGTTTCCTTTTATCCCTCCTGCTCCCTTCATCCTGTCCTCTCTGTTTCCTTCTATCCCTCCTGCTCCCTTCATCCTGTCCTCTCTGTTTCCTTTTATCCCTCCTGCTCCCTTCATCCTGTCCTCTCTGTTTCCTTCTATCCCTCCTGCTCCCTTCATCCTGTCCTCTCTGTTTCCTTCTATCCCTCCTGCTCCCTTCATCCTGTCCTCTCTGTTTCCTTCTATCCCTCCTGCTCCCTTCATCCTGTCCTCTCTGTTTCCTTCTATAACTTTCCTGCTTCCTTTTCATCCGATCCTCACTTCTCTCGTCTTTCGTCTCTACCGATTGTCCCTGTCTTTTTGCCGTCCCTTTTCTTCTCAGTCTGTCCGTCTCTCTCCTGGAAGGCGTTCTGTTCTGAAACTTGTTAAATAAGAATAAATAGACCAGACCATGTGCACAAGCAGAGGCTGTGTGCATCAAACATAAACACTCTAAAGATGTTTTTGCTTCACTGTTAAACAGCGTTTGATTTATTATTTTATGTTTCATTTGCCAGAAGTCATGATGTGATTTAAACCATGATTCTAACAAACCAGCCTCCCTAAAAGTAAAGTCTTTTTGACACATGTCTGTGATTCTATTGATTTATCTGTGAATTCACAACTTCTAATAAGGTTTTGTGTGCAACAATAACAGATACGTGTTATTTTTATGTACCAAATTCCCACATGGCCACAAGAAAATAGAAATAAACTCAAACAGTTCTGATGCTATTAGATCACACATACGGGTATATCATGAGTCATACACATGTTTTCACCTTATATTTAAATCATCCTGCAGCCATGGTATTATTTTTCGTATCTCTTGGTTTCTATTGGATGCTGACCACAGCCTCTTGTGTGATGTCACCTCATTTACCTCATGTTGTTTTTAGTGATAGGCCTCCAAGAAAAAGTATTAGCACCCTTAGATTTGCTTTATATATAGTATAGACTATTTTATAGTATTTTTTAACTTATGCTGTTTCAAATAACCTGATGTCCCAAAATACATTAACCTTAAGTGCCGACTACTCCTTTTGTCTATGAGTGACATGATACTGAGTGTTAAATGTGGCACCTCTTAAAGTGGTCCAGGGGTTAATCATCTTATCAGGGGGACAAACAACCTAATGCAATTCAGTTTGTGCAGCAGCTGAAGGGTTATCACTGTTTCATTCATAAATACTGGAGGCTAAAGTCAGTCTCCTCCCAGTCTCGCCTTCGTCATGATAAGGTCTGCAGTGTGAAGCCTGGTTAATTTGCATTCAATATAAAAACCTCTGAGGAAAGACAAACAGCCCTTAAAATCCATTAGAAGATCTGTATAGTTGAACTAATGCATTTCCCTGCTGTCTCTGCTGCAGACATGACAGACACGACAGTTTCTTCATTTTTGGGGGGAATCACAGCCAGATGCAAACATTCTGGAGCTTAAAGCATCATGGTGTAGATGGGAGGTGACAGACTGCACCACAATCAACAAATGAGTTCATGTAAAAATGTCAGAAAAGCTGCAAATCATAGTTCAGCTATAATCAGTTTAAAATGTAAAATGTAACCTCATGGTCCTCATCAGCTGAAATGACTGAGGCCTCTGTGCAGCGATCTGCATACTACAGTGGTGATGTGAGTCAAACACAGGCCAGCTAATCATCGTAGTACTTTAAACAACACCTATGCTAACATTTCAAACCAACAGTGACACTTTAACTAGGCGCCTCTGGTTTTAGAGATGCTCCACTAGACTTCTTTACAGCCTGATGACAGCCAACAACAGTCTGTGCATCTGGTTGCTAAAACAGACTCAAAACAACTGAGGCCCCAACAAGACAGAAATGAATCAACACGACTTTGAGGTTTGAGTTTTTACTTTTTGTTAACTTTGCTTTCAGCTGAGTCCGTGTCTCTTGGTTCATTGTCTCTGCCTCATGCCTGGTACATGCTGGGATTTTACAAATCATAAAGGATGTGATTTGTTTGTTTTTTTCTTGTTGAGTGAGGATGACGCACCTGTAATACCATATTTGCCCAAATATTAGCGGCCTGAATTGACTAGTTTCATTTAAATGTGTGCCGTACTTCTGTTTTCAAAGTATGGTGCTCCTCCATTTCCAATGTGTCTCACAAGCGGCTTGTAAATATGATAAAACCTCAGAAAATACAGAAAACTTTTCATTTCTAAAGGGAACAGAAGAAATGTTCTGAGCACTGCTGTGTCCCTCTTTGCTCAGTTTCATCTAAATTCAATGGATTATTACGTTTCCATGGCTTTCCAGCCGATTCTGAATTGATTAAAAGCTGTCTAATAAACATGGGCCGGGTTCATTTCTTCACTACCCTCTCAGTAAGGTCTGTAGTAAACATTTTGACACTGATCAGCTCATAGAGCCTCACATGATGGTTGGAGAAGGCTTATTATTGTAGTGCCAACACTTTTGATTGGAAGGAAGCTAAAACACCATGTTTAGGAAAGAATGGAGCGACCCGCTGAACCCGTCCCTCATCAAAAGCAAGAAAAACTTGCCTTATAAAAAACCAAGACTATACTGTAGATCTGTTCCTCAACCTTCTGCATTGTCAGCATCAGCTCCAGATGACCTGTCAAAAGAGGAGGAGCTGAGGAAGAAAACACAGCTGCTACGTATCCAGTGAAGGCTGGATTACAATAATTTTTTGGCTCGAAACCTGACATCCAATTCTGATAAATACAATTAAATACATACTCTCTAAAATGCATGGAAAATCCACCTTCTTTTTATTTTTTTGCTATTTTTTACCTTTGACCCCCTGTGTCACGCTGCACCACAGCCTTGAACAGTAGGATAAGTCTTAAATATCACTGGAGAGTTTTCCTTCCAGTTTTGGCGCTGCTAACAACCAAACATAGTTACAGAGTCTCATGTGACAGCAGGCACATGAAAGGAACAGCCAATCACACTGACCATATGTACAGAGGTAGGACTCAGGGACAGAAGTTATGCCACCTCAGCTTCTTAGTGAGGTAGTCATCAATCCACGCAGTCAGGTGTCCATCCACTCCTGCTGCTCTCAATTTCTCCTGCAGTAGAAATGGTGGAATGGTGTTAAAAGTGCTTAAAAAGTCAGAAAACACCCTCACAGCTCTGTTATGAATGCAAGATGAGTCAGCGCCCGTGCAGCAGATAGATGGTGGTTTTTTCCACCCCCATGCTTGGCCTGCAGTGGGTCCATTGATGAGCTCACTACAGATTAGAGGTGGGTGAGGATGAGTCTCTCCAGTCTCCATGGTCTTCATCAGATGAGAGGTCAAGGCGACTGGTCTGTAGTGGTCCAGCTCCCCGGTGTGCTGTCTTTGGAACTGGAACCACACAGGAGGTCTTCCACAGGGTGGGGACCTTCTCCAGACGGAGGCTCAGGTTGAAGATGTATGTGACCACTTCACGTCAGCTGGACTCTGAGCAGTCCCCGATACAGTCAGGCCCTGCTGCTTTCCTGGTCTTAAGCTACCATATTTCTCTCCTCACCTGGTCAGATGTGAAGGAGAGCGGGGAGAAGGAAAGGTTGGTCTGCTGTGGGGAGTAAAGGAGGGAGGTGGGGAGTATTGTGAATGTTGGGGGTAAGAGGAGACTGAAGGGGACAGTGGAGTTGAGGGATAGTGGTGTCAACAGTACGTAGGAGGTGTGAGGCATGGGGAGGGGATGGGAGCAGAGGGAGGGGGGTTGGAGTCAAGTGGTCCCCTTAGGTGCACCCTGTCCAAGTCCAGTGATGGTTTCCAGACCTCTCCACACATCTCGAGTGTTGCTTCCTCCTGTAGCTGTCCGTGGCCCGTCGGATCTTGTACTTCAGCTCTCTCTGGACTCTGGGTTCTTCTCTGTCCTGATGATAACACATTTGCACATTCATGAGTTGATTTACAATGTGTTTTGGCTGGCCGCCTTGGGAATTGAAGGGAAATAACTTTTCTCACATGAGAAAATATCAGATTGTGTGCAATAAATCCCCTCCGCTGAGGTTATGTTGAGATTATTGATCGCCTGAGGCTGGATTCTTTCTTGTAGATCTCTGAGATATTTTTGTACCCGTGTCTGCTTTGTGTACTCTCCATTTTTGTTTTGGGCTCACTGATTTTGCATCTCTGGATGTACTCCTGTTGGTTTGTTGTAAACACTGGTCTCGTAGCAGTGGCCATTTGTTGCTCGTATTTGGTCATGATAGTGATAAATCGGGTGTCGGTGCACGTGGCACTGCACGACCACAGATTGTCAATTTTAGCCTTAGATTTAAGAGATTTTCTCACAAAAAAACTTTGTCTACTATGACCAAAAATCACAATGTGAGCCCACCTTTGCACACCTGCCCTTCATCAGAAATCAGCTCACTTCCTCCTGTTACATACTGTATGTCGCCTCGTGATGCTGGAGTTAGGCACCAGCTCCCCGAGACCCTCAGTGGAGGAATAAGCGGTGGATGGATGTGCTCCACCAGCTCTGTGAGTTCTGCTCTGTTCTGACCAGCCTTCCTTTAGTTTTCTATAAACACAAGGGGGGTTTGTTTATTTAGGGTTTATTCTGCTGCTTTGCCAGCTCTTTTGTTTATAAAGGTTTTAGTTTCACCTTGTTTTCTGAGGCCATACTTTGTGTTTTTTTTTTTTTTGTAGGCTCAAGAGAAGAGAGGCTGTCTACCATGTGGGAGACCAGGGTTCAATCCCCAGTCCAAACCATGTGTCAAAGTGTCCATGGGCAAGATACTGAACCCTCCTGGGGGCAATCAAAACTGGCTGCCCTCTGCTCCTCAGGGATGGGTCAAATACAAACAAAACTATTTCCACTACGTTGTACTGAGGAATGTACTCATGTGGCCATGAATCCCCCTCCCTTTAACTACATATGACAGATTTGCCTGAGCAAAAACAGAGTCTTTGTTGGTTTTAAAATAAAAATGTAGTCCTGTGAGCACAGAGGCCTACAGACTGTATTCAGCTCTGTGTCTCATCATTTAACAGACTGACAGTGAATTTAATTTGTTTCTTGCAGACTTGACTCAACTTTCTGTGACTGGACTGGTAGAAGGGTTGTCTTGGAAAAATCACATTTGCTGATTCATGGTTGGCTGGCCACAGGCCTGGATAAGTGTAGTGAAACTAGTCTGTCATCAGTCATGTTGATGACTTTCAGGCCCATTTCCAGATGGCATTTCATAGGATTTAAAATCTCTTAACATTTAAAGTGGTGAAATATAAGTAGAGCATTCAAAAAGACATTTTTCCCTTTTAGAATAGAATAAAACTTTATTGAAGGACCCTGTCAAACACACACAGTGAAAGTTTAGCAGCTTCTTCTTCTGTGGCATAGTGTTAACAAAAATCATGGTGTAAAAATAGAATAACATATTAATAAAATACTGAGAATAAAACCATGCAAAATATAAACAGTATTAAAAAATGACTTTAAAGCAGTTGAATGTCATTGCACTCAGAGTAATGGGAGACTGTGTAAGGGGTGGGGGTGGGGGGTGGGGGTGGTGTACGTTGTGTGTTAGGGGATGGTGCTTCACCATGGGGGAGAAGCTGTGTTTTATTCTGAGTGTCTGGGAGAACAAGTGTCCAGGATGAGTGGGGTCTATATTGTAATTTGATCGATAATCTCAGCTGCCCTCACTACCAGCAGCAGGTCCTTTCTGTTCACTGTGCAGCTGTTGAACCACAGCAGGAGGTCAGGAGGCGCTTGATGGTTGGTTGCCCAGTAGCTAACCAGCAGGTGTTGAGGGAAGTGGGCTGCTTTAGCCTCCTAATAAAGTAGTCTCACCTGATGGGAGGTGTTAACAGACCAGTCAGGTCATTTGTGATGTGTACACCAAGGAACTTGAAGCTCCCTACCTTGTGCACTTCCTCACTGTTGATGCAGAGAGAGAGCACCCTGCATGGACCTACTAGTGGTGCCATTATCAAACTTGAGAATGATGTTGGTGGAGTGAATGGGGGAGCAGCTATAAGTAAAGAGGGAGTAGAGAAGGGGGCTGACCCTTGTGCCTGTGATCAGATGAGACACATGATGTTTGGTCTCCTACCCTGACAATCTGGGGTCTGTTGCTGAGGAATTCCAGGATCCATGAACACAGGGAACTGTCTAGACCCAAGTTTTTGGAGTATGACTAAAGTCCACAAACAGCACTGTTTCGGTCGCATCCTCTGTTGACCTGTTTGCTCAAGATAGCAGGATACCTGGTCAGGATAGTGGTTGATCTAAGGCAGGTAGCAACAGCAGCCTGTATGGAGCGGTAGCTTTGAGATCTCTGCTAACTGCTCAGCACAGGCCTTCAGTACATGTCCAGAGAGACCAGGAGCTTTCTTTGCATCAGTTCTCTGCTGCATTTCTGCATCTATTTTCATGCTAACTTTGCAAAGTGACTTTTTGTCCACAGAACAAATTGTTTTTGCCTCAGCTTCCTTCTCTGTGTCTCCCTATCCTTTTCTCCACAGCTCTCCTCTGGTTCCTCATTCAGATAGCTGCTCCTCATTCCACCAATCACCTGCCTCTAAATATATACGTCCCTGTTCCATGCAGAACATTCACACCTTCCATACTGGCCACAATGACCTCCCTGCCTTCCACCAGAGATGCCATTCATTCATTCATTTCTGTGGGCTGCTATTTGGACAAATACATTTCCCCCTGAGGATAAATAAAGTATCTATCTCTCTACCTAAGGATATTTTTTGTAAAGGACAATTTCTATGTCTATACCAAGATCATAGTGACTATAGGATCTATAGCTGAAAACATGCAACCAGAAGAAAAACAAAACATCTGTTCTATGGAAGACATTACATGGTAATAAAACACTAAAAGCACACTAAGAATTAAAACCATAAAATCAAGGATAAAAGAGGGTGGGGAGCAAAATAGAGCCAGAGTTACACCTATGAGACAAGATGCCAAACTGCTGTATACTGCCTGTTTGACTCAAAGCAGGACTCACATATTATTTTGGGTAACACTAACATACAGACACATCATAATTAATGAGCCTTTATGACAGCAAAAGCCAAATATCACCCCATGCAACACATTTCGAGGCATTTCTCATGTGATTGATTATGTCCCCTCCCTAACCTTGAGGGTGAGGCCATAAATGCAGGGGGGGGGGGGGCAGTAAACAAACCCAGCTGCACCCCCTGACTCCCTCCTCTCCTCACACAGCCTTCAGCTACCAAAATGCTGCTCCCTTCCAAAATGGAGTGGAGGCCTTTCTTCTGCTCACTAAAAGCAAAAGCTATTCTAACAACTCTGCATCATTACAGCAGTGCTCCAGCCTGCTTTCAGCAAACAGTTCATGAAATCCTTTCACGTGTCATGAGAGAGCCAGGAATGTAGATTTGTATCTAATTAAACCACAATGATCCAGTCAAACACAGCATAAAGACAATAACAGCCACAGTGCTGGACAGTCAAACTACCTGTAATTCAACAAGCAGGTTTTACTGTATATCATCATGAGCTGTTGCCATAGAGATGTGGACTAACTTCAGTGAGTTTTGTTAACACAAACAAACAGAAATTTTCAGCTGCTTTTCTTTTCTTCCCTTTTGAAGCGAAGCCAGAGTGGGTTCACCAGATACTCCCTGCAGTTAATCAGGAGAGGATGTGGACTTCAGCTGTGATCCTCTACTGGATGGATGGATGGATGGATGGATGGATGGATGGATGGATGGTGGATGGATGGATGGATGGATGGATGGATGATGGATGATGGATGGATGGATGGATGATGGATGATGGATGGATGATGGATGATGGATGGATGGATGATGGATGATGGATGGATGGATGGATGGATGATGGATGGATGGACACATGTCCCTTGTGTGTCACCTTTCTGCAGTAGTGTCTCTCCCGAAGTGACCATTGCTCTGGGAACTTGTCATAATAATTAAAATAAAGAATTCTGTTCTGACTAAAAGATAAGAATACTAAAACAAGACGCTGAGCTGTGAAGTGTGAGAGAAGTTCAGGTGCAGGGAAAAGGTTACCGATTGGATCGGGGCCCACGCCTGCTGATGACATCAAACTATGGCAAAGCCACTCGGACAAAATACACTGTACATGTCTGTTCTTCCACACGTTTTGGAAAGAGTTTAGCAGGTTTGTTATTAAATACACGTTTCTTACCTCCTAAATGTTTTCTTTATCACTACAATTTGTTAATAAAACACGATATTGTCTTTTTTGTTGTCGTAAAGAAACATCAGACTGTTCCAAATACCGTAGTTCTTATATGTGAATGTTTTAAATGTATTTACATTAGGGATGCATATCGGTATTGGTCTATCGATAATATCGGCCGATATATTGGCATTAAAGTGTAATATCGGTAAATATCGGTATCGGTTTTTGTAATGATGACACACATGACCTTTACACACCATGCACATATTATACATCAAACTGTTCGGCTACTTCTCCTCTCTCCCAAAATGTCAAAATATAACAAATCTGATGTGTAGTTTTAGAGATATTTTTATTTATTTGGCACACCTTGCATTAAATACTGTGTTTGTCTTTTTAAAAAAATGAGGGCTACCACGCTTCAGTATCGGTTTATATCGTATCGGAAATTAAGAGTTAGACAATATCGGATATCGGTAAAAAAGCCAATGTCGAGCATCCCTAATTTACATATTTTGCAGGCCTGACCGTTTGTTTAAATGTAGAATTTTTCTGTATACTTTGTTAGTTCTGATGTAAATAAATCTAAAGATTCTTTAAAAAGTAGTAGTCCTTCCTCCAATGAAGAAGGACTACAACCGCGAATCAAAAGCTTCAGCATTAACGTGGTAATGTAACTTTTACGAGTAACGTCACTTCCGTTAGTTGTACAGTCAACAATCACCTAGTGTGATGTAATCGGCAGGCGCAGACCTCCAAGCAGATCAGGTACCTACAGCGGCTCATTAACTGGTATTTTAAGTTCTGTTTAATAATAATAAAAAACAAAACTGCAGCTACATGAGGTGTGAAGGTACAAAATGTTGTAACAGCGCCCTCTAGGGAGCGAGTTTCAGCGACTGTGATAAACAACTCATTCACAAAAATTCATTCTGACATATTTAAGTTTTTTTAATCTAATTGTTATGGCCCTTGAGTACTTTCAACTTGGCAATGGGCTCTGTGCACGCAGCTACGTGACGCAATTTCCGGTAGAAGGTCAGGATGGACGTAAACTTCCAGTAGCCGCTGGAAGCCCATACTTTGTTTGCTAGTTTCCTTTCGGGAGCTTGTAAATCTTTCTTTTTTTGTAAATCTTTCTTCTTTTTTTGTGCGTGGCCTTCTATGTCAAGCTTTTATGTGTTCATGTCCTAAACATGACATGTACACTGACTAAATTTGCGTTTCAACAACATACTGACAGCAGGTCTAACCACCACTGCTGTGTGCCGTTCTGTACAGTATCAACAAGATCAAATTCCCACCTCCCATCGTTAACACAGAGGCCGGAAGTCTCGTACCATCCTCACGCCAAACACGGAAATGATGCGTGCACAGAGGCTATTTAGGCCAACATCTCAAAAAGTTTGGACCCTCCCCCACCCCCTGCTCTATAGAGACGTTATACCAGCTTTACTGTTTGATACAGTTACTGTGCTCAGTATGTGTTGTTGTCACAAAGCTGAATTAAATGCTTTCTATAGGACGGCTAATGTTCATGGGAGATGGTTGGTTGAATAACCAATCAGAACTTCCGACGGATGTTGAAATGAAACTCAGATTATTCAGCACAAAGCAGCTGCCTCTGGACACAAAACCTCAGAGTGATTTGATGAAACATTTGTTCTTTTTCCGGTTTGCAATTCCCATGTAATCAAACTGAATCATGGGGAAATTAAATAAAAAAAAAACAACCTCATTTCAGCCAAAATGATCATTTAGCCCTCCATAATAAAGCCTTGATTATGTACTAACTGTGTGCAGGATGAAGATTCCAAATAAAACCCACATGTGAACGGAGCAGATAATTGTCCAGAAAATTTCAGTTGGTTTACGTAATCCTGGCTTAGATCGGTTATTTTATTAAAACCACTTTTCTAGATGTCTGCAGGGTTTTAGAATTTAACAGGTCAGAACTTTAGTTCTACCTACAAATAATAGGTGGTTTAGTGTTTTATTATTTAGATTTAAATGATAAGTCAAACCACTCACTCACTGTCTGAAACACTTCATTCTGTGTTGGGAAGCTGATGCCTACACACTCTGGACAGTGTGTCAGCCCACCACAGGGCCACACAGAGACAGACTGGACATACAACCAATCACCAACTCAACTAGGGACAATTTAGAGTCACTAAACCAGAGTTGCCAGAGCAAACCCTCACATGCATGGTGAGAACTTACAGAGGGTTAGCTGGGATTTGATTCTGCCACCGTCTTGCTGCAAGACAACAGTTCTACCAACGGTGCCTCATATAACTGTGAGCTCAGTTAGGGATACTAACCTCTCTCCCTCTCTCTATATTTTCCCTCTTTTTAGTCCAAACTCCCTCTTTATTGTTATAAATCTAAGTTTCAAACTTTCCAACTTTTCCCTGTGAATTTGTGTGGATTTCCTGCCAAAGCATGAACTGTGATTTTGACTGCTTTTAAACAAGAAATCCAAACCTGAGTGTGGAAGCCAGATCAGTGCTGAGAGGTTGGTAATGGCCTACTGAAATAAATGTTCCAATGCTGTGTTTTATAACACAGACTAATGTTCTGAACACGGCCAGACTAAGGCATCAAGTGGTGAAAGTTACAGGGCCTGAAACCTGAACCTAAAACTCACTGTTGATTCAAAGATGTCATTAAAACATTTAATCCATTCATCCATTCATTTACTGATCTGCTTCATCCAAGTCATGGGGAATTATCTCCAGCAGTCAGGGCAAGTATCTCAGACCTTAAAATTAAACAAACGTAACTCAATACCAGCTCAATATTAATCTATAAAAACTGAAGCAGAAGCAGTGTTTAAAAAACTGAATTACGGTAATCACTTGTCTTAGCAATAGCAGATAGATTCCTCTGAGGAGAAAAGAAAGACTCTTTGATTGGTGATGTTGTAACATAATAAATGAATTCTAGCTGCCCTTCATGTACTTTCATTTTAAGTTGTGAAGAGAAGAATCCCAGAGAGCAACTGAAGGAGCCAAATGGGAGGAATGCAGAGAAGTGAAAAGGGGGTAATGTTTGAAGATTGGGAAGATGGGTGATAGAGCTTACATTGATCTTTAAGAATGTAATCAGAACAGCAGGTTCATAATCAATGTTTATGTCAGAGGCAGAAAACTGGAGAGGATCTGAGTCCTATCATCAGCTGCTCCTTCTTTTCCTTTTGGCGTTTCCCTTCAGGCGTCGCCACAGTGAATCAACACACAGAACATCTTTCCTCCTCTGCATCATGTCAACCAACTCTCTGTCATGGTCCCAAGTCCCTACTCTCTGTCCTAATATCTTACTTTTCATCTACTCTCTGTCTAAGGACACATCTTCCTCCTCTCTTTCTTCATCTAACAGTAGTTCTATTTCCACCAGTACGCTGTAGGTCGACTGCACCGTGGTGGTTGTTAACTCGACCAATCCGGTATGGTCGCCTTGCTTCTGTGGCTACAAACATAGCTTACTGTCATCAGCGTGTCAATGACTGTAAAGTGTAGCACATAACTTAGAAAAGTGCTGTACAAATGCAGTACCAGTATTCTATTTATTTATTTCAAAAATCAAACAAAAAGTCCAGTCATTTTTATATGAGGGGATAAAAACTCTTAACTTTGCCCTGGATGACTGAGAACACACCAACATACAGTATACTCACTTAGACCAAAACTACAACTATTAAGCTATACAAATATATCCCTTTTTTATTGTCATCATTGCAATATCACATAACATGCCTCAACCAATCACAGTGAGCTTCTACTGACCTGTCATTGAGTCATCATCACCATCTCCATCACCACGTGGTACGCTGCCTTATCTGTTAGGACAGGAGCAGACTGCAGAGCTGAGAAGGTGATTGGCTGAATCTGCCCTCACTCCAAGACATTTAAACCTCCAGGACCAGGCTAAGATGATGGAGGATCCTCTCATCCTGGACACAATTTGTTTGAGGTGCTACCTTCTGGGAGAAGGTGGAAGTCCGTCAGGACCAAAACCTCAAGACACAGAGACAGTTTTTCTCCTCTGCTACCTGGACTCATCAACACAGCCCCCTCCATCCTTCTCAAAGCCTTGGGACCTGACTAGTGCATTAACACAGCAGGTCATAGACTGATAATGCACTGCTATGGTCACTTCAATACATTTACATTTCCTGTACATAAACCGTTTACATTCTTTTTATTTTATTTGCAGCTGTTTCTGTTTTTGTTTGTCTTTCTTTGCCCCTTTTTAATTTTATTACTGACTGTTTGCACTAAAACACCAATCCCTTGAAGCTGTTTGATACAATTGTGCATCTACTTGGCAATAAAGTTATTCATTCATTCATTCATTCATTCATTCCAACAACACATTTACATGTCTAAAATGTTGATGTCCATCTTGGTTTACCAAACAAAAAATTACAGCTATATAAATGTTTACAGAACTACAAAATTCAGCAGTGAAAAGTGTTTTGTGCCACATTTATAATTTTAATATAAAACAAACATCTGAGTGTTTACTGTAATATGACGCTAGGAACCAATTTTGTATCCCCGGAACTCTTAATAAACCAAATGTTTTCGTCGGAACATGTTATGTAGCACCGTCTGTTTTGATAGCAAACATTAGCAAACAAACCTGGTCAACATGGCAGAGGTACGTAACTGATTTAGTCATTTATTATTTTCTTTCCATATGTGTGTGTTTTGTGTGAACCCGTTAACCCTGATGTCATCAGTTATATCGTTTTTTGTGTGTTTTAGTTGAAAAACTGAACGGTGTTAGCTTGCTAGCTTTGTTGCTAACTTGACCGGCTGAATTCTCAGCACACAGCCTCAAAATAAACAAACTGGTTTAGATAGTAATGTTGACCAGATGTGTCTTTAACCTAAACGATGTAACATTCGGATTAAAAGCTACCTGGCTACGTTACCGAACAGGTAACATGTTCAGGTAGTAACTTTGACTCGAAGAAACATCCCTTGAAAGATCAGAACGTGATGGTAAAATGATGGCGTCATATTTGATCTTTCTGTCTCCCTGAGCCACTGCTGCTCAGTTAGCCTGTCAGACAGAAGTCACTTCTATTGCTTGATGCTGACATTCTTAGATAATGTCACAAAGTTAAGCTTAAATAAACAAACTCTTAAGGTTGCACTGATTTAAAAAAAAAAAGGTTTTGAATCAGCTTCGAAGCAGAGTCAACTCAGTAGAAATATATCAGTACAGAGCTATAATTGGTTGAATACACACGTTTTCCTCTTTGAAAGCCCCCTGAGACATCCCTTACACATTCAGACTTTTGAATGTTCTCATCTGATCCGGTGAGTTGTGAAGGCTGGATTTGCTGTAAACACTAAGTATTTTAAAAAAATAATAAAATTGATAAAATCATAACTAAATTTGTTTCCTGGTTTATAGAGCTAGCCCATTGATTTGAAACTAGGTTGACAACTTTTCTGAACACTCCCATTTATTTAGTTTCTGGGGTCAAAAATGCATCATTTATTTTCCCATAGAAGAACATAGATTTCATTTTATTGAAGGATTGCGCTGTCTAATACGTGTGGCCTTACTCAAGAGCTGCAATTATCTGGATGAACTGTTTGGTTGAGGTGAATTTAGTTTGGCCAAAGGTGCAGGGAGATGAAGGTAATTGTATCTAAAATCTGGAGATTTCTGCAGGTCTACGGTTTCTTATTATCTCTTTGGTTTCTTTTAAAACTACATTTTGGTGCTGTTCAATAAAAGGTCTTCATCACGGGTGACTAAAGTGTGGCCTGTGGGCTTTTTGCAGCCTTCAAAGGGATTTTGTGTAGCCAGCGATCCCGATGTGAGTGATTATGCAGCCGGTTACTTTTTTGGGGGTAACATTTTACCAAGGCTTTGTTAAAAAAAACAACTTTTTTTAAGTATACAAGCAAATGTCATTTTCAAAACTGTGTTTCACTACAATATAATGTCTGTTTTCAACCATTCATTGTTTTTTAACCTTAATTCAGTGAATAGATCAAAATTTCAACCAAATATTTTCTCGTGCTGCAGTTAATGGTGTAACCTTTTGTCAAACCAAGCTGCATTAAAAAGGATTATACTGGAGCAAAGTGAACTGTAGTCTTATTGAAAAAGTGTATGCATCACACCAAAAGAACAGAAAACAACCAACCCAACAAACAGTGTAATTGTAACTACCTCACATACAAGTGACTGACACACCTTTTTATGTGTTCCACATTTAAAAGTTTTCTAAGTTCTTGTTCTTTTCATCAAAATACCACGTGGTAGGGATGCACAATTAATCGTTAAAAAAATCGTGATCTCAACTCATACTTGTGCAATCTCATTTCCAAATGTCAACGGTTTTTATAAAAGGAGACGACGATTGTACCGCATTTGATCCAGGACGTAATCTGCATGAAAACAAGCGCTCCCTCTTTCTCCCTCCAATGACAAAGTTCAAAATTGTTATTATTGTTAAAATTATTCAAAGGTTGTGTACGTAAGAGAAGACGAGAGACATTTATTATTTTATGTTCAGTGTCAGCTGTTACGAAGTTGATGTGCAGGTAATAAGTACAATAAATATTTATATTGGAAAAAACTGTGAGAGAATGGTGATCTCAATTCTAAGCAAAAAATAATAATAAATAAATCATGATTCTCATTTTATCCAGAATTGTGCAGCCCTACTACCACGTGGTTACTTTATTGTTGATAGGAATACTCCGATACCAGCATTCGGTATTGGGCTGATACTATGGTTATGTACTCATACTTTTAAAGGGACTCAGATACTACAAAACTGATACTACTTAACGTAGTATGATGCTCAGTTCCCAGTTGAGCTCCAGCTAGAGAACTGCAGTAAAATCTGTTGGTAGTAGTAGTAGTAGTAGTAGTGTGTATACACACGATGTTCTAATCCTCGCAGTAGATAAATCATTCTGGAGTTGATCTAAGTTTTAGTTTGACCTCTGACCTTTAGGACTCTGTTTATAGTTTAGATTGGATGAAAAACAGCTGAATGTGACTTTTTATTTTATAGTGAATCAACCAGCTGACAGATCTGTTTTATTGTCACATGACCTGCTGCTGATGATCAAAGTTATTGTGTTTAAAAAAACATATTTAAAAGGCAAAACTAGAATTTAACTTATTTTTTCTGTTTTACCAAACCATGATTTAGATAAATGACATGTATTAGTACTTGTATCAATACTATGTATTGGCAAGTACTTGTTGTAATGTAAGTACTTGTACTCAGTTAAAAAAATCTAGTATTGGTGCCTCCCTAATGGTTGAGTAAGTAAAAGTAAAAATCCTAAAATGAAATTCTTTAAGTACTCTTTTATTGTTAACTAGTGAAAACATTTCAGTAACTATCAGTTATATCCACTCAGACTAAAATGATTTTTAATGATGACATGAACATTTGTGTGTAACTTACTTGTAAAATAAAAAATCTAAAGTCATTACTCTGCATCATGAAAATGAGTGTTCAGTTTCTGTTGCTAATGCGTTTCTCTATTAATCCTCTTAGTCATTGTGAGAGTGGGTGATGGAATCATTTTTAATTTGTGTTTTAACAGACTCACAGCTTGCAGGACATGAGACAGCAGGCGGCCATTGCAGCCAAAGTCTTTATTCAGAGAGATTACTCCAGCGGGACGGTGTGCCAGTTCCAAACCAAGTTCCCCTCAGAGCTGGAGTCCAGGGTATGGCACACATCTCTACTGCATTTCACAATGCCTCAGTGAACATGCTCCTAGTGTCTCCAAGTAGAGAAACACACATTTTTAAACATTAATGTTTGAAATCCTTCCTTATTTGACTTGGTTTGCTTAGACGTTGTCCTCGTGTGACCTGCTGTGAGGAGGATTAAGAGCAGACATCAGTTTTGAAGTGGAAGTGGAACCACATCAGACTTCGTGCCTCATTTAAACTGGATCTAGACAAATGGTTCAGAGTTTAAGGTCTGTTATGTAGATCTGTGACTTATAATAGTGGCACCACATTTTGAGTGGATTCTAGGGTTGTGTTTACTCACTCACTCATATATACTATATATAAACTACTCACAAAAAGTTATTGATATTTGTCTTACTGATGAAATCTATGGAAAGCATTTAAAGTTGATGCTACAGTGACATCATGAAAGTAGGACATATGTCTGTTGAGTCATGACATCTCACTCTTCTTGAAGGACGGCCCTCAGGTCATTCAGGTTTTGGGGTTCAGGTTCAGACTCAGCTGATCCATAGGTTTTCTATGGATTCAGGTCTGGAGAAAGTCCAGGTCTCTCCCTCTGAGGTCTCCCAGTCTCCAGCAGCCGTCCTCTAATGATGAACCTGGATGATCTGGAGCGTTGTGGTCCATGAAGAGGAGGTCTGTGTTGTTCATGCATAGGATCAATGACTGGATCAATGATGTCGTCCAGGTAGTATGGACTTGTCTCAGAGACATTCACAAAGTGTAGGACAGTTCTGTAGACGATGATGCCTGTACCTGGTGGTGTGCTCAGGTACCCTGCAGGTCATCTAGCTCACAGACCACGTTGATGTAAATGGTTTCCAATGGTCTGACATGACACTTCCTCTAAGGGAGGGGCTTCTCACCTCCCTAATGTGCCTGGAGTTGTGTGGAATTGGTCATTCATTCATAATTACCTCAAACCCTTGATTTGAATATATTTAGTGACTTTAATTCTTTAATTTCCTTGTTTAGCTTGTTCTATATTTTTACCCAGTTTACAGAAATACTCAATTCTTTCTTTCATTTTAAATCTTTTTTAAAAAGATTTCAGTTCCTTTTAAATTATAACTTTATACTTATTTTTTAAACATTTTAGAATATTTATTAATCAGCTAATTTTTATCAGCTTCATAGTACTTTGTAATATTTTTGAATGGACTAAATCCTGAAACGTCAGTACCTTATATTTGATAAATAACAGGGTTCAGTTCACACACTCCTAGATGGATACATGACTCACTCAAACAAAGTGTGTTTTCCTGTCATTAAATGTTTTCCAACCTTTTAGTAGATGAGTTGTATGACTATTGCTGAAACATGCTGTTTAGTGCCAAACTATTTCATGGCATTTATTTGTTTCATTTAGTTTTGTTTGAATGTAACTTTTTCCATTGTATACATGTTGTGGCTCAGCAGATATGTTTGGTCTCATTCTTGCGTTGTGTGTGTGTGACTCGTTTTTTTTTTAATCATTCTGATACATGGTGCTGAAGAAGTGGGAGATTATGTTCAGTTTTAATAGATTTGGCTTCTCATTTTTAAACCAATTAGTGGTTTTCGTTAGTGGACGGCCCTCTCTGGCCTGTTTCTGGTTAATCAAAGGCAGATTAGAGTGTCGCCTTTCACAGAACGTGTTTATTCAGCCTGGATCTTTTATCTTTTGTTTCAAATGTGTCTGTCAGAGGCAATGGAAACATTCTCAGGTGATGCGGTTTAAATTGCAGCCTTCGATTTGGAAAATTAGAAGGAGAACAAAGGCTTTTGATGGCAGGTGCCAAATCTGCCTGAGACCACTGGTGTGTTGGAGCCGTTTGTTGCATTCCTTGAGCACAAGTAAGCAGAACATTGAGGGGATTTCATCTGCCCACAAGGCCCTTGGCTGGCTCTATGTAGATGATACTCCGTTTCTTCTCCCCATCTGTGCTGTCTACAGACGTTGACTGTCTAATCAATCTATATATTCTTATTTAGTACTTTAAGAGTTTAAAAAACAGCCGGGATTCACATTTTCAAGGAGCATGAAGAAACTTTAAAGATGTTTTTCTGGACTGTCGGTGTGTCGGTTTTACTTCCATCATAACCTGGTAGTTATTAAACTGAAACATTCCCAAAGCACGTAGCAGAGTCACCCTAGTCATTCAGGAGGTGTTTCCTAATGCTGGAAGGATGCCCAGAGTTTCCCTGAAGCCTGACCGGAGTAAGGAAATTCATCCCCTCATCTATCTAAAAGTTATAAGATGAATCAAATATCCTGTACACACACACTCCGGTCTAGTTTACTCCTGGCTGCGTGCCATGATTTAACAGTCTGATCTTTCTTCTCATGTGTTTCAGATCGGTAAGCAGCAGTTTGAGGACACGGTGCGGATGCTGAACAACCTTTATGCGGAGGCTGAGAAGTTGGGAAGCCAGTCTTTTTTTGAGGGCTGCCTGGCGTGCCTCACAGCTTACACCATCTTCCTCTGTGTGGAGACTCATTATGAGAAGGTGGGATATGTTACATGTTCAGACTGCTTCAATAATAAAGGTTAGGGCTGTGTGTTGAACTTTGAGAATGTCAGATTCCTCTAAAGAGCATCAGACTGTGGGGTGCGCCCCCTGGAGGTGGTGTGTTTAATACCACACAGCTTCAGCCTCTGCTCTGATGGATGCAGCACTGTTATAAAAGGCTGCAGTGGTAATAAATGCATTGTAACCTGTTCTTGATTAAATAGATTTGGCTTACGTCATTTACAAGAATTCAGTCATTGCAAACACTTTTAGTCATTTTATTAGGCCATAAATTTAATAGGTTACAAAGAGTTTTTATTGATGGTTTTCAAGGTGGTGCTGTAGCCATTTTCAAATACCCTGGGATACCATATTAATAATGAGTATTACTGGCCAACCCTATGGTAGTCCGTAGGCTCAGAGCACAAAAGTCCTTTATGATCAGATGTGCTTGAATCAGGTCACCAGACCTAATTCAACCTAATTATTTAGAAAGATGACATGTTTTCACAAGTTCTGTGGCCCAAAATGAAACACGGGGAACTTCTCCTTCATTGCCTTGTGCAGAGGACACAACATGTAAAAAAAGCAGATGTTTTCTAATTCTGAGGAGGGTTCTGCCTTTTGGAGCTCATTGCTTTTTGTAAGCAGATGCAAACAGTTTTAGTTATGAAGAAAAGACCAACCAACAGCACTGGCAGGCTGCCATGTCCTCTGGTTGATACGATATAAAAACTTCTCATATCTCACTGGTAGATTCCAGTTCATGTCAGTTCTCATTTTTCCCCACTAGTGTCCAACATTCGGAAAAAAAAGCTTTCACTCCCAAACAGAGTGAACGTAATGTGCAGCCTGTGAACAACCCAATCCCCCATTGGTCTGTCACAAGTCGAGATGTGTGTGACTAATGTATGTGGACCTGATCATGGTGGGCCCTGCCTCAACGTGAACCACATTTTTAATGTTTGGTCCTCCAAAAAAAGAGTTTGACGTCATAAGTTTCTAAATGTAAAGAAGTCAGAACATTGTGTGTGATTGTGAGTGTGTGTACTGTGAAACATAATCACTTCTGTTTTCTAGGTTTTGAAGAAGATTACAAAGTATATTCAGGAGCAAAATGACAAGATCTATGCCCCGCGAGGCCTCCTGCTCACTGACCCCATCGAGAGAGGACTGAGAGTCGTATCCTTCACCCTGTCTCAACCGGGGCTTAAGATCAAGCTTTTCAGGTCTCAGTGAAACGCACAGTACAGAAATCTTTATCCTCAAATTTGTAAGAGTAAAAGCCATGTTATCAAGTGAACACCATGTCTTATTTTGAGCAATATAAAAACTACAAGACCAGGAATAGTGATAGGATCAGTGTTTCCTAGAGATCTAATAATGAACAAATAGCTGCCAGAGGATGAGACTATTTACAGGACATCTGTTGCTATTAAGAGACAAAACTAGATGACAGTTATATGTAATCCATAACATCTGCTTAAAGGCATCAGTTAAACAGCACCCTGACTGGTGCTGTGTGTGTGACTCAACTCAGTGAGTTTCAGCCATAACAGGAGATTAAAGGGATGTTTGGTCATTTTGAAGTGGCGTTCAGTCAGTTATGTATCCACAGTAAAACCACACCCACTGGTGACATCACTCAAAGCAAGCAGAGCCTCTAGAAACAGGAAGTAGTCCTCTGACTACAGAAGACTGTTTCAACTGAACAATGTCTGAATAGGTGCTTGAAATAATAGAAAATGCTTGAATTTCAACATAGGATTTTCAAGGTTTTGAACATGTTTATGTTGGCATATGACTGTGACTCTCAGCATGAATCATGTTCAGGGTCAGAATGTCTGCCAGCATCATGGAAACATGCTGCAGTCAGTCTCACCTGGACTTCAACTGTTCCATCTAACTATTGAACTGAATGCTAACGTGCTGCAGCTGCTTCTCCTTGACTTTGCTGATAAGATTGAGATCACCATCTTTGAAGACCGAAGCTTCACAGGATAAATGCCGATGTAAGTCTCAAAGCCGATACCACAACTAAATATAAGTGATATTGGAGGCTTTTTATGTGCATCAAACTAAACACGTTTTCAATAATAGAGACTCCTTTTCCAAATGTCAAATTTAACTCCCCCTCCTAAGTTTTTAGTGAGGCCCTGATAGGAACAGGCCTGATATAAAACCAGCTGCCCCCTCTGTACTCAGAGACAAGTCCCACATCAAGGCTTTTCTTCCAGGGGTAATACCACTTGGCTGCTTCCCAGCAGGAAGATTGTTTTATGAAGCATTTAAAGGATTACTTTGCTGACTTTATGGCTTCAGATTGTATCGCCCAGTGTTTAGTCATGTTCACTGAGGGATTTATACTTGGTTTACTGTTTGGAACACAGAAGCAGGACAACCACAGCAACTAATCCAAAAATGTCTTTTCATCTCACTGCCTTCCGTTCTGTAGTTAGTCATTAATTAGGTAGTTGTAATTAAACAATTACCACATTTAAAAAGCCATTAGCTTGTTGACTTTGATGACCTGTGATTAGGTCACATTCACCAGATGTTTGAAGGAAGTGAAGAATCTCAGCCTTCAGTTCTAAAGGGCTGTTTTCCCCCAATCACATATTTAGATCAACTTAAGTTAAGAACACCAACAGGTTAATGCATGAGAGGACTTTTGTTGCAAAAAGATTTACCAGCACACACTTTTGTAACAGAAAAAACATCCTTTTTCTCTCTTCTACAAATACAAAATTACAAGTGTTCAAATTAGTTAATGCAAGTTTACAAACTGTGTTCTTTGAATCACAAATCTAGAAGCTCTTCGCTAATTCTTCATTGCAGGCACACAAATCCTTTCCTACAAATCACACATATAAGCTAATGCTCAAATATTTGTGCTACAGGTGTCCCTGTGAAGTTAGACACAAGTCAGTAAACACACCAATCTGCTGACGTGGGTCACAGGTGTTGTTGTACATGTCACACGTCTGTTTTGTCCACGTGATTCTTGTAACAAACATCTCAGCTGGCTGTGTGGCAAAACAACCTGTAGAGAGGAGAGTTGTCCATCTGGGGACTGTTGATTGGTCAAAATGTTACTGACTTCCTGAACAGGCCCCGCCTCTTGCCCTACAGGTAAACAACTCTACAGATCACATGTCGTTTTGCTGCACAGCCAGCTGAGATGCACCTCTTTACTGCATTATTAGTAAGTAACCAAAATATGGGTGTGTTTTTAGATTAGTGATTCAAAAAACATCATTTGTAAACCGGTATTTACAAATCTGAGTAATTGTTATGTGGGTTTTTTTTTTTTTTGGTGGTTAAAAGCCTCGTTTTGTAAGGAGACCTGTCCATGACAGGCAGCAGCAAAAACCAGAACACAGTTACAAAAACAGTTAAACCACAACTAAAACAAATAAAAACAGAAGAATAACAATCTGTTTAATGATTCAGTAAGCTTTAGAACATTCAGTTTAAGTTTATATTTCTGAAAAATATTAGTTGAATGTTTTGCATGCTATTTGGGGGTGAAAGCTGAATGCCCTTCACAGAGATCTTTACTGCAGCTGTCATGACTAAATAACATTCTGCAGATTCATTTTTGTTCTAAATGTAACAGTTTCTTTTTCCTTCTTCACGCCTCTTTATTGATGTTATTGTGAATAAACTGTTACGACAGGCTGTGTGTGAAGGAAGCATCAAATTAGTCTTTAAATGTCTTCATTTTATGTGAGCAGTTACAGATCCTTAAACTGAACGCCTGTACAGCAAAGAATAATCCGCCACCGTGGTGTTAGCAATCAGCTTTTAATGAGCAGCTATAATTTAGAGAAAGTCCAGATACGTGTAACTCCATGGGGCAGCTGAAGTCAACGAGGACTCCTCTGTCTACTTCATCAAACTGTTCTGGAGTCTGACAGCTGCAGTTGGGTCAAACAGCAGGACACAGATTTTAAATGTAACAGAAAATCTACAACAGACAAAGAAATAGAATTAAGATGTTACCACAAAACTCCAGAGCTCAGACTGATTGAAATGCTGTGGTGGGACTTTAACACAGCTGTGCTTAAACACTGTAAAAAGATTGAGCCAAAATTCCTCAACAAATGATGTGACATTGATAAAGTCCTTCAACATTGTGTCTGTTTGCCAATGAAACAGTGATAGTTTGATATGGTTTGTGTTGGTATGAATCTCACATTGTGCTTACCAGCTTTAAAGGGATGTTTGGGTCGTTCTGAAGTGATGTTCCATCAGTTATTTATCTACAGTAAGGACCACACCACTGGTGACATCACTCAAAGCAGGCGGAGTCTCTAAAAACAGGAAGTTGTTCTCTGATTGGAGCGATAGTCCAGACTCGTCACATCAGGAGAGCTGAATGGGGACAAACTAGCAGCTAAGTTTTGGGTATTTAAATCAACTCTTGCTCAAAACAGCCATCTGTTATCTGTTTTTTAAATCTCTACAATTTAGCATGGGACCATTTGTCTAGTTTGTTTCAACCAAATAAAACCTCCAGATTACTATGCTATTGTACATGCTGCTGAAGCAGCATAAAAGCCATAAGCTAAACAGTTTCACACTAAACTGTAGAGGTTTACAAACGGCTAATATAGCGTTCTAACGCATCACTATGACTGTTTTGAGCAAGAGTTGTTTCAAATACCTGAAAGTTAGTCACTAGTTTGTCACGGTTAGTGTCTCTGGTTCTGACTATTACTCCAGTCAGAGGACAACTTCCTGTTTGTAGAGGCTCCTCTTGTTTTAAATGATGCCACTGGCAGGTGCGGTTTTATTATAGGTCAATAACGGATTGAACGCCACCGGACTAATGTGACCAAAAAAGGACCAAAATATTCCTTAAAGAGCTGCTGCTGGTTCGGATAAAAATTTACTTAAATTATAAATGTGTCTGATTGGGAAAAGTATAGTAAAAATATCTAAACAAAAAAAACAAGATGTTCCCCTTATTTTGACCAAAGCATTCCTCCGCAGTATCCCACAACAGCAGCACACGCTGTTTTCCTAAAAAGAGCGCGATCACAAACCACAGATGGGATTTAAATCTCTACAGATCTTTCACACATCTCATCCCATAAATCTTTTCTTTTCCTGTTTCAGTAAATCTCCTCTTTTCTTTTGTGTTCAGACAGACGGGGAATCTCATTTGGGATATGGTCATTTCAAATCATACTGAAAAGTACTTTATGTAGAAGCTGGAATGGGATCTTATCAGAGTACTTTAGCACACACAGCACCGTCCGCATCAGGCAGAGGGAGACTTTCTCAGTAAATAAATAACCAGGGCTGTGTTATGTTTGGCAGTACACCTCTGTGGATGAATATACCATTGGCCTGCTTCTACACAGATGGATAGAGGGATTTACCTACTCATCTGAAATTTGTACTGAGGGCCTCCACACATGTCCTTCTGAGGACTGTAGATCCAGGATTTTTATAAGTAGCTGTTGACAGAAGAGTGTTGCTGTAGTCAAAAGCAGGGTAAGCCACAGCCAGCAATCTGAGAAACGGAAAACATCATCCGTCCTTCCAAGTTTCTAAGTCTCCATTTCCTGCCGGGGTCTCTTCTCAGTCTCCCCTGCTGACTGATGTTAAAAAAATAGAGAAAAGCAACATAATTTATTTAACATCTGATCACCTTAAATAGTTACAAGACCACAACAGACTTCTATCTGCTCCAGATCACAAACCTACTCTCTGTCTTGTGTGAGGCTGAAGACCTAGCTAGGTTTATGTAGGATTTCTGGTTTCTGAGCATCTGCCAGATGAAAGGTTGAACATCGGGAGCATTCCTCAGCAGAATGCTATGATGGATCAACCTCCAGTGGGATGGCTGCACTCTACAAAGAAAAAACAACAGACTTCCGAGCAACTATTCAAAGGCTGATGGCGCCAAGTCTTGGCATCCCTCCCCAAACACATTCTGCTCCTGATAAAGTGTTATTTGGCTTCATGTGAAAACCTGTAAAATTTAAGCTGCAGGCAACAAATTAGAGTCAGTGAAGAATGTTGGAGGAGGTCAGGGCATAAATGATATTCATTAGCGTGGTGTTTTTTTAAAGTTTCAGAATGTTTTTTACAGGCCAAGTCTTTTAACTAGTCACTTTTTAAAATTGCTGTTATTACAGTAGATTTTGAATTAGCCAGAAAAATGTTCATCATTTTGTTCATATTTGATTTATTTGATCAAAGTCAATCATATAGAAGGTTTACATAAGTATTTGCATTAGTCATTAGCCTTCAATCTGACTGGGCACGATTCAAAAAGTGTGCACAAGTTAACCATAAAAAGAGAAGTGGGGAAAGAAGCTATACTCGTCTTTTTTCTAAAATCTTTGGTTTTAAATATTCAGAAATATGACAGCACATTAGAGTTCGGGGTTGTGAACTTTGCTAAAGCAATAATAACAGAGACATACTAGGAAAAAGAAGACAAGAAATTTATTTTTTAATATGTTTGATATTTATATCAGAAGACCTTTCATGAGTAAAACTTCAGAGTACTTGGCCCAGTGGGTTACCAGGGTCCCACCCTGGAGTCAGGTCTGGGGTTGGGGCCTGTGAGTAAGCGCCTGATGGCTGGGCTTTCACCCACAGGGCCTGGTCGGACACAGCCTGAGCCAGCCACATGACTCATCCACCTGTGGACCCACCACCTGCAGGAGGAGCATCAGGGGTCTGATGCAATGTGGATGGGGTTACCCCAGTAGATGAAAGGGTAGCTTATGCAACAATAGCAGCCCCTTTTTGGAGTCCCTGGGATGACTTCTAGACTGTGCTCAGATTGGGGACTCTATAGACCTACTGGAGTACTTCAATCAATCACATGAGCAATGACAGCATGACCTGGAGGAGTGTGATTCGGAGAAACGGCCTGCCCAATTTGAATTTACTGAACTTCTGTGCATGTCACAGTTTGGCATGGAACACCATGTTTGAACATAAGGACGTCCATGGTTTACTTGGTACCAGGGCAACCTTGGTCATAGGCCACCACCTGATTGTGAGCTGGACCCAAACGTAGGCTCAAACATGAAGTGAGGGTCTGCTGGGAACGCCTAGCAGAAGAGCCTGTTGAGATGGTCTTCAACTCCCACTTCCAGCAGAACTTCGACTGCTTCTCGAGTGCAGTGGGGGACATTGAGTCAGAATGGACCTTGTTCCACTCTGCTAGTGTTGAGGCGACTAGCCGTGGTCACAAAGTGGCTTGTGCCAGTCATGCCGGTAAGCCCCGTACCCATTGGTTAAGGGAGCCATCAGGCTGAAGGAGAGGCCTACAGACTGGTCTGTGGGTCTCCAGAAGCAGTAGACAGGTACTCTAAGGTAAAGCAGGTGCTGCTGTGGCAGTTGCTAAGAGAAAATCTTTGGCGTGTGAGAAGTTTGGTTTGACCATGAAGATCAGCTCCGAAAAGGTTCTGGCAAACCATCCAGCGCCTCAGGGGAGGAAGGCAGCAACTCACTCACACCGTTTACAGTGGGGACGGAGAGCTGCTGACGTTATAGGGCTATAGTCGGGCGGTGGAAGGAATACTTTGAGGAGCTCCTCAATCCCACCATATGCATTGTGATGAGGAGCTGAGAAACCTGGGAATGGACTGTAAAGTCACTGATGCAGAGGTTGAGGTAGTCAAACAATTACACAGCGGCGTAGCCCCAGGGGTGGATGAGATCTGCCCTATGGATGTTGTTGGACTGTCTAGTTGACACATCTTTGCGACATTGCGTAGTCATCAGGAGAAGTTCCTGTAGAGCAGTCCATGGTGGTTGTCCCCTTTTTCAAGAAGGGGCCCCCGCGACCCGGATCTAGATAAAGAAAACGAGGTGAGGCGTGTATATAAGTTTGTTTACAAAGATTTTGGAAAGTTAAGACAGCTCAAAAGTTAGTTTGCCTGACATTAGGCTGAATTGATGAAACAAAAATTAATAAAAACTTCAATAAAAACAACCAAAAAACATACACATCAAAGATATCAAAAAGCTATTTCAGGTAATCCACCATCTGTTCTTCCCTGTGAAAACATACCATCTCTGATCAGGATGTATAGTTTCTTGTTTTATTTTTCTCTAAGTGTAGCTTAGAAGAGAAATCTGTGACAAAAACTGAAGATTAACAAGCAAATACTGCTGAGTGGGCTCTGTGGTCATAGATAGATAAAGATGTGTAGCTTATTTTGTTAATATATTTCATTTAATATTGTCACTGCTTTAGTTTGACTGAATGATCTGGTTCTTGCAGCAGCCCAACAACAACAACACCCTCCTTCCTGAACATCTCCTGAGCCTGCCACCTTAAGACTGCGTCTCAACAATCGATCCCTTCCACCAACTAGTCTGTGCTGATGTTTCAGTCTGTGTGTTATTAGACCAATTTGAGATTTGATTTTGCCACTTGATGAAATGTTGTAGCAGTATCTTGTATGAGTATCATGCACGTCTTTATACATGGTCCATGTGAAGAATGGCTCATATCAGACAGTGAGTTTCTTTAATCCATTTAATTTTGGACTAAAACAGCTTTTTAATTGTATATTCTCTTCCTTCAGAATCCCTGTGGCGTTACAGTGCTGGCACACAGGGGAACGTACTGTTTATGAGCTCGTAGCTCTTGCCTACTTTAAGGGAGTTTGGCTGAATAGAGGAAGTAATTCATGTTCACTGTGAGGTTTTGTGGGATTAATTGCATGGAACAAACCTCACAATTTGATGTATTTTTTTTAGTTGATGTCTTCTTTGCACCTTTCTGCCTCTAGTAGGTAGAACATTTGTATTTAAAGCACCCAGATGATTATAACAATGTACAGATTTAATTTGTATATATCGATTTCATAACTTCTTTATGGAACTAAATACCGTTTCTTCATGAGTCATTGTTTTTACGAGGAGTCTGTGCTGTGCACAACAGTTATGACTGCTGTAGAGTAATGATTAATGTCTAATACCCACATGTTTATATATCCTTATACTGCCTTTGACCAAAGTATTAAAAGTGCTCTTGTTAGCTGACGATGACTAGAATGGCTTTAAATGTTGCCTTTATTTGTCCTAGACAGGGTAGAGCAGCCTGTGTTGTTTAAACGCTGTGATCATCCTGCTGTATTAAAGCACAAACCTTTTACAACCGCCTGAACCAGAATGTATGATGAAGAGATTAGAGATGCAGCAAATCATTGGCTGGTGACCAGAAATTACTTTTTTTTTTCTTTTTCTCTTGACCGATTTGATTGTTAATGAGCTGATTTAAAACTTCAAAATAAAAGATTTCCCCCCATCTGTGGATGCCCGATTGCAAAGTGGCAATTAGAATTCTGGCATTTTCCCCAGCCTGTGAACGCACCATTGCTAAGTGCTGATTTTGAGCTCCCTCCATACAGAAAGTCTCCCATAAGAAGCACAGGAGCTGTGAAAGGTTACCTCAGTGGAAACAGTGAGGCTGACAGTAACAGCTTCAGGTCTGCGTGGTGGAACTGCTCGTGTTTTAGTCAAATCGTCTCGCTGAAGCTTTTTGAAATAAATCCATGTACAGATTTTTTAACATCGTCTGGTAAACGGCCACCTTAATGTGTAAATAAAGTTGTTGTTTTTTTTGGTTTGTGATTTTTGAGTCAGGTTAATTGAACCTTTTGTTCTTTTGCAGGTTGATATCTAAATGTATGTTTATCTAAAAGACGAAGGCTAATAAACCATTTGATTTTGTGCACACTAGTGTTTTTGGTGTTTCTTCAGGAACTTGAGCTCCATCTCCAAACAGTCTGCCCTCCTCTGACATCTGATATCTGCAAGGCTTGTAATCCTGCTCACTGGATATTCTCTCTTTTCCAGAACATTCCTGGTTGTGCGTGCATCTCATTCTCTCTGACAGGATTCTGAATAGTCAGTTTGGGTTAAAGTTCGTTTAGCTAACTGCACGGGGTCGGAATCCTGTTTCTGTTGACTGGAATCAACTTATAATAAAGCAGTTCTACTTTAAAAAGCTCAATTCCTTAACTTTAAATGAGTGTGCTTATGATGACAGCTGTTTTTCATATTCTTTGTGGTTTATTGCGTGCAGTCTAGCAGAAAAGACATAAGACTTTAGAGTATAAAGCTGCCTTCTCCGTGTTCCTAAAGGAGACCTGTGGTAGATGGATTGTTTGTTGCACCATCCTTTTGTTCCACTGAGCATCTGTGGGATTTCTGTTTGGGTTTCAGTTACTTTTTGTTCCCACAGTGCAGAAACACAAAGAGTACAGGTTATGAGAACGTGAACACACACACGACCTGCAGGCCTGTGATAGATTTGTAATCAGACTCTTTCCCAGCATGCATTGATTAAAAGTGCATGCTGGGACAGACTCCAGTACTCCTTGTCAATAAAGTGTTTTGGAAAATGGAAAACTAAACAAAACTTCTAAAACCAAAGCGTATTATTACAGAGAAGCAGTGTAATGAAGGCTTTGGGCCAGAAGAGGTCAGTGTTGTTCTTGGGTTGATGTGTAGGTGGTTCTGGTTTCTGTTGGATCACCTATGTGTCCTTAGATGATTTGCCTTTGTTTCTGCAGCTGTTGATAACTTTACTAGTCATAACCTAAAAGACTTAATATTAATGTGTGAGGATAATCTGTTTAGGTGTTGAACTCTGAACAGTTATAGTTGTAGCACTTCTTTTCATCTGAAATATTTGATTACCTTTACCATGAAGCTCAAACTGAGCTCAGGTTCATCCTGTTTCCACTCATCAGCCTTGAGATGTTTCTACAGCTTGTTGGATCCACCTGGTAAATTCAGCTGATTGGACCTGATGTGGACAAACACACCTGTCTAGGTCCCACAGATTGTCTCCAGATTAAAATCTGTGAAGGTTACAGAAACATTTCTGCTGCTTTGAAGGAGCTCAGTGGCCTCCATCATCTGGAAGTGGAATAAGTTCTAAACCACCAGGACTCTTCTACTGTAGAGCTGATGGTCATCTAAACTGAGTGATCAGGGAGAAGGGTTTTAGTCAGGGAGGAGACCAAGAACCTGATGGTCCCTCTGTCAGAGCTCCAGTTCCTCTGTGGAGAGAGGAGGACCTTCCAGAAGGACAACCATCTCTGCAGCGATCCACCAATCAGGCCTGAATGGTAGAGAGTCCAGACTGAAGCCAGCCCACCTGGAGTTGACCAAAAGACACCTGAAGGACTCTCAGACCACGAGGAACTAAACTCTCTGGTCTGATGAGACAAAGACTGAACTCTTTGGTGTGAACGCCAGGAGGAAACCAGGCGGCGCTCATCACCATGACAACAGCATCCCTACAGTGAAGCATGGTGGTGGTAGCATCAGGCTGTGGGGAACTGGGAGACTAGTCAGGACAGAGGGTCTGGATGAAGACCTGCTCCAGAGCGCTCTGGACCTCAGACTGGAGCCACGCTTCACCTTTCAGAAGGACAAGCACCCTAAGCAGTCAAGATATCAAAGAATAAGGCTGTAATATAACAAAACGTTGAAAAAGTGACACACTGAATACTGTCTGGATGCATTCTACCAATAAAAGCTGTCATCGTCCCCCGTAAAAGAGGGGAAAGGAATTCTGTGGCCACATACAGTACGGATATACCTCAGTACAATGTAGTGGAATTTGTTCTCTACTTCAGACCCGTCCCTGAGGAGCAGCAGCCAGTTTCACAGCGCCTGGGAGGAAGTTGGGGGTTCAGAATACTCCTGGTTCTGGGATTGAACCCTGACCTCCTGATCAGAGGAAAACTCTCTTACCCTGAGCCATCTAGGAATAAATTAATCTGTACAGAAAGCCAATAGAGGTAGAACACATGGAAATGCACCAGACTCAAACAGTGAAGTAATTAATGCCCCTGAGAGCCAAACACCTGGAAACAAGCAACATCTTGGTCCTCTGGTCTTCTCAGTCCACCTGAGCCTCAGACCCTCGGTGATATCCATCACTCTCATGTGTAAAACTAAATGACTGGTTGGGCAACAATGAAGTCATTTAAATCATTCAAAGACAAATAACTGCAGTATCTGGTTGCTTCATAAGTCTTTATTATAGATTAACACACAAACACACCGTTTTGTATGCTCAGTTCAAGTACACTTTGGGTACACATAAAGTGGCTGTTCAATACGTCCTGAGCCCTCAGAAAACAGAGGACCAGTTTGATAGCACCATTACAAAAACAGCTTAATTCACACACATTAACATACACACATTTTAAACAAAAAAACACAGTTAAAAACCAAGGTTATAAACCGTAACTGACCAATGTGTGGTTTTATTAATTGGAGAGAAACATTTTTACTAATTTAAAATTCTAGCAAGGAGAAACACGTTCTCTGTGACAGAACACGGTTTCTTTGTTGCTAACATTACTTCAGAAGGACATCTGAGTAATAAATGAGCAAAAAACATTCAATAAATAAAACCTACTGGGAAAATACACAGGTTTTAAAACGGGTCTTTGGTGGTCAAGAGGGTTATCTCAGTGTGGACTTTACTGGTGCCCATTCAGGCCAATAGGGTTGCTCATGTTGTACCTGTGCACAATTAGTCCCATTAGAGAGCCCACCCAATGAATAAATAGATGTACAAGCACTTTGTTAGCAGTGGTGTTTAATCTTCAACATACACAGTGAGCTACCTCCAGCTAGCCTTCAGCTCATAGAGGTGAAATGCAAAAAATTTGAGTATCGTGAAAAAGTTAATTTATGTCAGTAATTCAACCTAAAAGGTGCATCTAATCTATGAGATAGACTCATTACATACAAAGCCAGATATTTCAAGCCTTTATATGTTAGAATGTTGATGATCATGGCTACAGCTCATAAAACCTCAAATTCAAAATCAGACTGCTGACCCCCACCATAAGGAGGGAAAGCCTCAAAAGGTCATTGCTAAAGAAGTTGGATGTTCCCTAAGTGCTGGATCAAAGCATATTAAAGGGATACTCCATCAGGAAGTGATTTGTCTGTTGTCATATTCCTCATAGATCAGTGGGCAAAAACAATTTGTAACCAGTCCAGCCATTTTCCTGATCCGGCAGTATTCCTTTAGCATTAGCTTAGCGTAAAACGCTGTAAGTGAATGGTAACTACTAGCATGCTAGTAAGTAGTTGATGCGCTCATCAACAATACAGCAAATACAAGAGTCTATCTCGTATACTTACCTTTTAAGCTGAATTACTGAAATAAATTAACTTTTGCACAATATTCAAATTTTTCGAGTTTCATCTGTAAAGCGAACTGTCCTGATGGTTAGAATATTTTCATAAAGAGTAGAGTAGCTGGTGAGCCAAGGTGAATTTGTCAATCTGCCTAATTGCATTTTTGAAAACTGGGCGTGGCTTTGGCTCAGGAGATAAGTGGCCGACTGTCAACCAGAGGGTTGCCAGTTTAATTCCAGCTTCCCCACCACATGAACCCCCAGGACGCCTTTAAAACACTGAATCTCAACGGGATCTGAAATGTCAGAAAAGTAGTTGTCTGCCACAAGTCTATTCATACCTAGCCCTGCCCTCTTCATACGTACATATAGATAAAAAATATAATAGAACAATAATAAACCAATCAGAAGGCTGGCTCCAGGTATGGAGCTCCACTGGACATGATTAAGCTTGCAGCAGAGGAGAGAACCTGTATAAAACTGAACTTTTTTTCAGTTACACATCCCCCTCCCCCAACCCTAAAACACAAGGAAGTAAAGCAAAGTACAAATGGAGAAGAAGGAGGTACATGAGCCTGATGGGACGAACCCTGTGGGGTCACTGGAGTCTGCCGTGATGCTTCAGGACAGCATTAAGATGGACATTAGACCTCTAGAGGGCAGCACAACAAAGGAGGTTTAAAAAAACATCAAGTCTCATTTTTGCTTTTGATCAAATGTGCCTGAATTTGACAACATTGTCAAAATCTGGAGTAAAAGTATGACTTGGGAGTTTGTCTGCAGCCTCCTCCGCATGCCTCAGGGGGGTTAGTGCAACTCTGATTGAGACTGTAAGTAAAGCCTTGGGTCTACAGAGCAGATAAAGGGAATGCTCTCTATTTCAGTATCCAGTTCTGACTCTTTGGCCGAGCTGCAGCCTGTCACTCATCTCTGATGCTACTAGCTGCTTTTTAGGCTTTCTTTCTTGTTGCCATCATGAGGTCTGTGAATTCACCTTAAATGCCCGCTGTGCCAGTGAATGCTTCTGCATTAGTGCATCTGGACTTCAGTAAAAGACCTTAAAGATGAAAATGAGGTGAACGTTTGAGTCTCCACATGCAGGTTCCTACTGATCTTCTCTCAGTCTGCAGGCCATCTGGCACAGACACCCAAACACTCAGCAGAGAGCCTGGAACAAAAAGAAAAAGAAAATCCACTCCCTGCAGCAGATTTCTGGTAAAGTTCTGCTTTTCCTATGAGAGATGGGGTTCCTGAATGCCACACCCTGGACCTGGAGGCCTATTGAATCACATTAAATGAAAACTTTGCACAGGGATGTTTGGAATGTTGGTTCATGTTGCCTCAGAGATTTGGCTAGAGAGATAAATTCATGGGTTTTGTGTTGAAAAGTGAGAGGAGAGGAAGGAGAAGAGACGACGAGCTCAGGGCTGGGATGAGTAGTGGTTGGTGGACTTCAGAGACCCTGTTGTTCCTGGTGACTCCACTCTTCAGCTCCATCTTTACCTGTGTGTTACCTGGTTGTTCAGGAGTCCTGGGAACATCTGCTCTGTGTCAGAGCTCAACGAGCCGCCTAGTGGTAGACCAGCAGAAACATACAGTCACTACATAGAAGAGGACTCAGCCTTAACGTGACACCATACTGAAAACGTCATCATTCTGAATGATGCTGCGTTCAAATGGTGTTGGAAACACAGAGCACAAAGCTGTCCTCGTCTCCTACGTAGTGTGCTAGATAGTGAGCAGGAGTGAGTTTTAGACCTACCGTTATGACAGCTGTACATCCACACTCGATGGCCGTCATATCGACACCTGCACCTTGTGATGTTGTTGGTGTAGTCTGACTCTGGCACTTCATAGTTTGGATTAATTATAATCTGGTGGACAGGAATGAGACAAGCATTGTGTTTTTAAAATCAAGGTTACTGATGGATGATTAATGATGAGGAAAAAGTTTCACCTGGAAAATGTAATCCCCAGGTTTTACGTCGGTGATGTCAACCCACTGACAGTCGATGTCGTGCCTGTAGGTATCCCAGCAGCCCACAGTAATGCCCTGCTCGCCAAAGTTAGCACATTCATACTTCTTCTCAATACCTGCAGGAATTACATTAAAAACCAAATAAATTCCTCAGAACCACTAAGGTTGAAACAGCCTGAGTTCACTGTTTTTGCTTAATTGAGGACGTGGAAGTCTCTTTGTTACAGAATCTAAAACCCATGAACAGGTTTAGCTCATCATGAAGGTGAAATAGGACTAAACGTGTCTCCGACCTTCATCACACTCTGAATCCTCCAGGCAGAAGCTGGCTTTGTGTCCCTCAGCCACTCTGGTTCCATTCAGGCTGATCAGGTCGTAGGTGGTGAACACCTCCATGCTGTGGTAATGCCTACACACACACACACACACACACACACACACACACACACACACACACACACACACACACACACACACACACACACACACACACACACACACACACACACACACACCAGGATAAAAGGGTTAGATTTCATAAAGAAATTGTTTTTAAATCTAGATTTTTTTTTCTTTTATGTCCAGAGCGATTTAAATTCTTGATAGTTAAATAACAAACATAAATTCTCAAGAGAAATCCGTTTTTCATTCATGGTAAATGTCATGCATTAGCAACTCCCAAGGACTCCCAGAGTGCTTCACACTACGTTCAGAGCTGCATTGTCCTGGAGCAGACCGACAGAGGCTGGAGCTGCTGAACAATCAGGCCCTCCTGACCACCCCCAGCAGACCAGGTGAGTGAAGTGTCTCCAAGGACACAACGACAAAGTAACTCAGCTAGAACTGGAATTGAACCCTCTGGTTGCCAGACGGCTGCTCCGCCTACTGAGCTACAGCTGCTGTATTGGGGAAATAAGCTATTAAATAACCACTTAAATCATTAATAATAAACCAGGAATCTGTCAAAAGTTGCATCAGTGAAAATAGAGGAGGGTTTAATTTACATTCCCTCCATATAAAACATTATGCATGGTGCACAGGGCTTTATGGTTAGTTTTTCTTCATTGTAACATCCCTCATAAAAACACAACAATGAAAACCTGAATAATGACATCATGTCTAAATGTAAACTTTCCATGTGACAATAAGCTCCGCCTCCCTGTTGGAATGTGACGCCCCTCTCAGAACAGCTGGTCTAAGACCTGTCTGGGTTCATCGTCTCTGCACAAAATAATAAAAGTCTCACAATCTGGTAAAGCACTAAAGACTTGGGTCTCGTCACCATTAACAGACCTTAAACACGGGGGCTACTGTGGAACGCTGGTGTGTTAAAGACTCTGATGCTGACCTGTGACACTCGTGCCACACCCACTGGTGCCTGCCGGCCTTGGGCCTGAAGTCGGACTGGCCGTTGTTGTGGATCTGGGAGGAGAAGCGGAGCAGGCGGCGGAAGGTGTTGGCTGGCACCTGGCCGGAGGTGGAGGACAGACAGTTCTCCTCGTACGCACACTGCAGCATGAACATGGGCCGGTCCTCCATGTAGGTGGTCTGTTCCACCACCTGGGGGTTCAACACCAGGTCAGGGGCAGCTGTAGGAGGGAGAGAAAAACCACAGAGACGCAGACAGACCAAACATATTTAGAAACAGGGAGAAATGGCTGCATGGGAAGTAAATGAGCAGTTTCTGATCCAAAAAGCAGAGCTTTCTAGTGACTCAGGACAAACGCAGATGTTCACTTTTACAGGGATTCAACCCTCACAGGACTAAAAGCTCCCTAGAACATGCGGATAAGGTCCCAGCTGATGTGATTAGGTTGAAAAACGAAGGGGCTCCATGTTATATTTCAGGTTAATGGTTAGGATTTTAGAGTTTAGTGACTTTCAGGTGGACTGAAGGGCTGTTTCAGTGTCTTACTCTCAGAACAGGAGACCCCAGGAGCGTACCGGCCCCCTCCTCTGGAGCAACTGATGTGAGCGCCGTGGTGCAGACAGTGGGACAGAGACATCTCCGTTCCAGAGCAGCGAACGCCACTCATCACCACATCATCCGCACTGACCTCACCTGGCCAATACCACGTCTCCTGTGGACAAAGAAACTATAATTAATACAAGTTATACTATATAAGCCCTTTATCTGTGAAGAAGATGTTTGTTTTGGCATTTTAAACTTTTTTAAATCCCACGTCTTAGACTGGTAGGAAGTTTCTAAACTCTGGTTGAATACTTTTATCATGTGCATCGATGGGTGTAACCAGCACCAAACTGTGGAACAGATTCTTGAAATCCTAAATGAATGAAGATGATCTGTTCATCCAGCACATTTCACTTTGAGGTGGTCAGAAACAGGAAGTGGAGACCAAACAATGACCTTCAATAAAACCACATTTTTACAGCTAAACGCTACTTTAAAAAGCAGCTGGCTTCAGAAAAATCAGTCAAATACCAGATTATTAATCCTCCCATGTTGTTGTAACTGAATGAAACCATACAAACCTGTGATAGGAAGCAGGGAGGGGAGGGGAGTTTAACCTGAAGCTGATGGACATGCTCTGCAGGGACGTACCTGGAAGGCATTGCTGGCGAAGCCCAGGCCCAGCTGTCTACAGACCACCATGGCCTCCATGGTCCCCCAGCCCTCGCTGCACACCGTCCCCCACACCAAGGAGCCGTTTCGCTCCTGCAGGACTTCCACACGGCCTTCGAAGGGGTTACGACCTCCACTCAGACGCACCTGAGAATCGGTTCTGTTAGTTGAATTATTGATTGATTGATTGTGCATATCAATATATAAAAACAGGTGTAATCACACAAGAAGGAATTAAATCAGGCATGTTCAAAGTGCAGCTCGAGGGCCACTCCGAGTGATTTCATTTGAATCTGAAGTTAGTTCTTCTTAGTTCTAAAGGTTTCAGTCTGATCCAAAGTTTTAGTCTTTTATTAATCAGGTTTATTTCTTTTAATTTAATTTCCTGGTATATAAGACAACAAACACTGACTTTTACATCAGACTTATGAGCTCCGTTCATAAAACCTGACTAAACCCAGCAGCTTTACTGGAGACAGACACAGATCCTGGTCTTGTTGCTGATAATCGACTAGAATTTATTTCAAGAAACAGTCGACCAATTAAATCCAAGGGATTTGATGCTTTTGTTTGTCTAACAAACATATGAGAACCTGCCATGTCTATTTTTGACCAGCACAAATAAAAGACAGTTTTTGTTGTTTTTTCATGGAACACTCTGACTTTACCCATACAGATTTTGGCCCTCATCTTGAAAGGTTTGTCCACCCCTGAATTAAAGCATTTACACATCTATGTAATGGTTTACATATTTATTAAACTGAAGACTTCACATCTGTTTGCAAATGATCCAAAAACCTGAAGGAAGTCCTTTAACTGGCAGGTCAAACACGCTAGTCCCAGTAGCTTCCTGAACTCAACCTAAACTAAAAAAAATCATAATCAATATGAAGATGATTGAATAAAATGGTAACAGCATTACCTTACATTAATATCACCTTTATATTAACATTACATTATTATTAAATTATAATAAATATTATTGTTTGAAAACATTTTTCATTGTTTTTTCTTTCTGTGGTGATTTGAGAGTTAGTGCATCAAAAAAACATCACGCTCTGCTGGAACTGGCTGTCATGAGAATCACGACTCCCACTATTCCCTCCACAGCTCAGCAAGATCAGCACCTGGAGCTTTAATGATCACACAAAGTACTGAAACAGACCAGAGGACGACTGAAGCAAGAAACCAAAATAAATGCACATCAGAGCTTTAAAGATCAAAGTGTGAGATTGTGTCTCTTTATGAGATTTAAAGACAAAAGGAGGATAATGTGTCTAGTTTTCATCATTACACAGAGAAATACCACCATTAGCCTGATGGGTTGAGACCATCTGCAGAGCAGAGTGAGGGAATCAGCAGCTTATGATGAAATGTTTTAATACTCTCTGAGAACAAGGTGCACAGCTTTCATTAGTAACCGTGTTTACTTTCTGCAAGATGCAGCATATTTCTGATGAACTTATATGAGACCTATGGAGATGTAATGGTGACACAAATGACTACAGATGGAGCAAATATTGAATAAAACACCAATTTTCTTAGTAAATATATTTCTAAAGGTGCTATCGACTTGAACAACACATCCAATTCACACCTGCAAAGAAATCAAACCATCACCGTCCATACATTAGGTAAACTGTAGTAAAATGGAATGAGTCAGGGGGAAAACACATAAAGGTACAACAAGCCAGCTGGAATCTATCAGAAATTAGAAAGTGATCCTGAAATCAGTGTCAGTTACTTCAGTCTCAGCTGAGGGCTCATAGAAGGAGTCTCATTACCAAGGTGTCACACCAGAAATGATGGGTAAAAACCAAAGAGCTCTCTAGAGACCTTCACATTGTTATTGTTGTGAAACACCCTGATGGTGATGGTTATAGATTAAATTCTAAACTACTGAAGGTTCAATAAGGAAGAGGAAAGAACATTATGTCCAGCCACAACCAGGTGCTCCACGAAAGACTTCAGACAGACTGTTAAGAGTTATCAGAGCAGCTGTTGAAGAGCAGAGGACCTGGAATTAACAGGTTTAATAGTTTTAAAGAAAACAAGAAGTAAAGCAGTTATGGGCTGTATGCACGCTCACTTGGATTGGCTGTCACCAGCATGTTTTATTTGATTCAAGGTGACTTACACTTTCACCTATCAGGCATGTTGTAGTCTGTGGGAGGAAACCCACACATGCATGAGCAGAACATGCTAACTCTTCTACCAACTGTGCCACCATGCAACCATTAATTAATATCATGTCAAAAGCACCTTTAGAGATACGTTTACTCAGAAAAGTGGTGACGAGTTCAGCGCTTATTTTACCTGCTGTATCCATTTTGAGTTTTAGTATTTTTAATGGAGCAGGAAGAAGAAACAAACGCAGACAAATGATGCCTCTTTGGTCTTTCACCATTCCCAGCTCCTGTTTTCTACTGGTGCTGTCAAAGAGATCAACAGGAATGCAAATCATTTCCATGCTGCTGATCTGAAGCCAGCAGAAGGTCTTCAGTCTCCCAACTAGTTTTGGTGTAAAACAAACAAAAATAACTGACTCACACATTGATTACAGTTTGCTGTTGCACTAACCCAAACTGACGAGCATCCATAAAATCAGTCCTCATTCCTGACTGTTTCCTTGTGAGTCTAAACAGCTGATTTTCGCTGCAGTGAGCTTCAGACTGACCCTCTCCTTGAAGCCCATAGATGGGACGTTACATCGGACGGCTGCATCCTCCTCATGGCTGCAACCCAGAGCCTCCTTGTTGAAGGAACACTCCGTTATGGACTTCTCAAATCCTGAGCACTTCACTTCATTCATATGAACAGGTCCCATTCCTGAAAACACAAAAACATTGAGACCCAATGAATGTTGGGAGTCTTAAAATGTTGTACATTTGACTTTAATCAATTGAATGTACACGTTTTCTGTTACAATATAACAATATGTGTTGTTTCTACTGTTGGGTTCAATATTCCTCAATCTGGGGCCTCGTCATTTTAAAGAGAAACCAGATGTGGTTCTCTCTGACCATATAGGAACAGACACTTCTACCAGAATAAAACCAGCCATTCTGAGCTCACTCACTATTATGGGATAGCTTCAAATCGACATTATAAATAGCCCACATGTTTTTACAGAATAATTACTGGTTGTGTTTTACAGATGAAGAACTTTGAATGTGAATCAAACCACATATAAACTACTGTATGTTTAATGTCTACCTTGTCCAAGTTGGCCTCCAGACAGAGCCTCCTTGGCCGTACCAAAGCCCAACTCTCGACACACCACTGTGGCGGACAGCAGGCTCCAGCCATCATCACATATAGTACCCCACTCTCCGTTTTTCAGCACCTCCACACGGCCCTCGCCGGTGATGGCACCACCACGGAGGCGAATCAATGGTTGCTGCAGACAACATAATGAGACGCTGTAGGCTGTAAGTCAGAGTTCCTGTAAAACAAACACGTCTAAACTGTCAAAGAAGGAAACCAGGTCAGGTGGTTTCCTGTTTGTAAAAAAACATCAGGTCTGGATAAAACTTAGGGGGATCATTTTGGTAGAATGTTGAGGCAGCAGACTGGGTGGCTTCATATTAGAAAACCTGCAGTTCTCCCATTAGCTGTTAGGAGAAAGTAAAAGTGGTTGTTATAATTAAACACAGCCAGTCTGTGTGTGTGGGCTCTGGATGCTGTACACCTCCCTAACACTAACACTAACATGATGATTAACCCTATAACCACGAGTTTAGATGTCCAGTTTAATGACTATTCATATGAACCGCGAGGTTATGGCCACACAGACCTACAGTCTGGTACTTCTGCACAGTCTATTGTTACCTTGTGTTTCTATTTATGTTGCTACAATATAGCAGTGGTAACAAGGGTTTTCAAAAACAGCTGCTTTGAATAACGTCTTTAAAACCGCTGGGAATTTAATCTCCACAATGCATGGATAAAAAGGTATTTTTAGTTAGGTTTAGTACACTTCCTGTAAACTCTTCTTCTGCTCTCATTCATTTTTGTTGTTTATCATTTTGTTTCAGAATGTGTAGCCTTGACTAATTAGTACTAGTCTGTTACATCTTTGAATAAATAAATAAATTCTATCCAACCCTATTACATCGTTTATGATGTACTTGTTTAGGATAACAGCAGGTCCAAACAGAACCTCTGGGGAGGTACGGTCTGGACTCTATGGAAGGGATCTCACATCCTCTGTGAGGATCAGTCTGACTCCATCCGGTTCACAGAGCTCCCGTTTGGTCCTTTGTCCTGGAGTCCATGTTGACGTTGGGAATAATAGTAGTGTGACAGCAGGGGGGGCGCGGGATGATTTATTCAGTGATTAATAAAAAAAAAAAAAATTTTTTTATTTAAAATTTTTTTTATTTTTTTGAGTGCTAGGCAGGGTTATCTGGGGGGATGGGTGAGATTTACCTTGCCTCTGCTTTGCTGTCCCCCCAATCTCTCCCCTCTGGGGGAGATGGTCTGGGTGTGTCCGATTCACCGCAGCGCGCTCAGAGCTGCAGAGAGCAGGTGGGCGTGACCAGGTTGCAGTGCAGCGCCGTGCGGAACACCGGTTATAATATTAACATTCATTATTATGAGATCATGAGAAAAACAGAGAAATGAGGGGTGCACATAATTTTTTTATTGAGACACTCAGAGGAGAACCTGGCGCTGATGCGTAACTCCTCTCGGGGAGGTGAATGGGTTTGGATAGCTCTGTGTTTGCGTGCTGGCGCAGCTTGTGCGTGTCAACCAGTCTTCATAGCCTGAACGCTTATGAGAGCTTCAGAGCTACCACAACAGGAAGTGTAGTTAAAATCAGCATCTGATAACGGGCTGTGTGATCGGACCGCAAAGCTCCCCATGCGCAAAGACGCGTTTGGGCACCTCGTGCGCACTGACGGAGCGCACGAGTCTGGACGATTCACTATCGAGCGCGCGCGACCTTGAGCGCGCAGTGCCAGGATCCGAACCTCCACAGACACCCCCCCTCCCCGACACACACACACACACCACCTACAGATCCACCCCCCCCATCTATTTTATTCTCAAATCGCACACAGGACACTGTTTGGAGGACAACTCAACACAAAGGAGACCTGCAGCAACAAGCCGCTCACACCAGTCACTGAGAACATGAGAGAACTATTGTTTAAAGTACAAATAAACCTTTACATTTTTTATTTTCATTTTCTCAGGGAGTTTGTCATTTTTAAAACCCATTTTGCACTGAGGCATTTTTTAAAGTTTCTATTGAGCTGTAAAAGTGGTTAGTTTGTTGTTTTAAAGAAAAGGTTGAAGTTTATTTTAACATGTAGTTAAATGCAGTTACTTGTACTTGTTCAAATCTCAAAGGTTTGATGTGAAATAACCTGTAATGGAGTTTGAAAATGAGATTTGTCTGTTCGCAGTGTTTGTGTGTGTATGTGTGTGGGCGCATGTATACACGCTGTCTCTTATACAC
>SSNR01000426.1:340982-399789 GCA_006937965.1 Callopanchax toddi | reverse complement strand
GGCACGGGAAAAAATGTTTAAAATTAAGGGGGGCCCAGAAGAAAAAGTTTGGGAACCACTGGTAAATATAGCATTCAGTAACATCTCAGTTTGTTTTCCTCTAAATGGTAACAACTCAATTTAAATTCCTGACCTTATTTTGACACAGAGTGAACAGTTTTTCCTCACCAGTCTGTTTTGTCTGATTTTTTGGGATTACCTTTAAAATGACATTGTTTGCAGTCACAGCATCTCAGAGACAAAATCACAGGATGTTATCAGAGGATACTGTAACTAAACCTCCTCTATCCCACAATGCAGCGTAACAGAAGACAGCCACGTATAATAAATAAATAAATCATTCACTCATTTGACTTTTTCACAGATGGGAAATTTTGTCCGTGTCAGCTTCAATGCTGCCTTTCCTCTTTCCACGCTCCATGTTTCTATTCACTCTTATTGCTGCCATGGTTTTCTCTGTTTATCATCCATAGACATGACGACTGGTCCTCTCTGTTTTCACTACTTCATAATGAGGAAGAGGAAATAAACGTGTTGATAATAAAATGCTCCCTTTGGTAAGATCTGTTCACATTTTGATTTTTATTGTGGTCAACTCCTTTACTTCCTGTTTAGATTTACTGTTTTTTTCTGCTTTTGCACTTCCTGTGTTGCTTTAAAGGGATACTATGCAGTTTTGCTTGTTTTGGCTCCCCCTGGTGTCTGTTTTAAATCACCGCTGTAAAAACATTAGCACCATTGTTTCTGCTCAGAAACCCCTAAATCTAACTGTTGAAATGTCTCCTCAGCCTCCAGAGCTAGCATAACAGCTAGCCACATTGGGTTAGCCTAACCCTCGCGAGATGCGCGACTTTGTGAGACTTCCGGGGCACCGGACCGGAGAAATAGATGTTGCAACCGTGGTATTCCAGATCAAAGCAGCAGATGGGGCTGAGTGAGTTTTCATTAACCCTGTAAAGGGTCATATTAGCACAGACTGGCTCAAGGAAAAGATTTAAAAATATGAAAAAGTTACACAGTGTGCCTTTAATAAACATTACAATCCTTATCTAGAAAATTGTGCATAAATACCCTTTATATCTACCTTATACTAAAAGCAAACATATTAAACATTTTAACACATTCCTTATTAAAAGAGAAACAAAATCCCATGTGTGTGTGTGTGTGTGTGTGTGTGTGTGTGTGTGTGTGTGTGTGTGTGTGTGTGTGTGTGTGTGTGTGTTGGAGCCACTCCCAGCTCAGCACTTATGTGGAACAAGTCAGTGAGAACCCCTCCTTCGAGTTGAGGAACGTGACAGAGCGCATGTAAAGCTCAAAGCTCACATCAGAACTTGAATGATGTCATACAGACTGAAACTCATTATTCACAGTAACTCTTTGCTTGACTTGAAAAACACTGGTGGTTTAAAATGAGTGAGGAAACATTTAGATTAAGAGTGAAGCTCTGGTTTAGCCATGTGTGAGGTCAGAGGTCAGAGCTGCTTGGTCAGCAGGGATCCCAGTAAAGAAGAAGAAAAGTCTGAACTAATCAATTTACTTTTTTAAAAGATACAATTTTTCTCAAAGTTTCACATCATTGTGCACATATTCCACATGTATGTGATCAAATTCAGGAGAAAAGCTTGGAGGCTAACCCACATGTAATGATGAACATTCCAACAACAACCAGCTCCAGGCTCACTTCAACACTTCCTTTCCTCCAGTTTTCACCTGATCTTAAAGCAGCAGGGCTCCAGGGATTTAGTCCCACTGAAAAACTGGACCAGTGTGGAGCTGACTGAGACGAGGCCTGCATGGTGCTCCATCCTAAAGGTCTGGGATGGTGCTGGCTTTGAAACAAGAAGAACAACTCTCTGTAGTTTTGCCCGTCAGAACAATTAATGTTTTAATTTTTTCTGTTTAAAGCATGGACAACCCTTTAGTTTGTAGATCAGTCTGAGTTACAGCAGTTTATTAAAACTGTGTTCTGAGCTGCTTTTTAACAGAGACACTGAGTCTGGTCTCAGGTTCAGGGGGACAGAGGTCCAGAGTCTGGGGGCCACAGTAGCAGAGTCTCTGTCTTCTTTAGTCTTTATCCTGGTACGCTGCACAACCAGTAGGCTCTGATCACTGGACCTCAGGGACCTGCTGGGGGTGGAAGCATAGGTGTCGATTTGGCATGCACAGAGGTGACGTGTCCCCACCAATACCCAGCGATCACTGAATTGTCCCCACCAATAATTTGATTCATGGGTGCAGAAATAGTGCTGCATCCCCACCAATAATACGTGCAGCCCAGCGGACCAGGTGCTGTGCGCAGACCTGTGTCCACGTGAAGGAGGCGTACATGTCTGGATCGACCGGCACAAGCTGGCTGCGCCGAACCGCTTATGCCGATGGCGCCTGCTCTAGGTCCGGATGTGGACCAAGCTGAACTGGCAATCGTGATTTTTCCCGGTGATGGTAACTTTGGGATGGGAGGATCAGCGTTACAGGACGGATTGCACTTCCTGTTTTGATGCACGCTTGACGAATTGATTGCTCATGTAAATGATGTTCACTGAAATGGAGAAACATTCGGACTGGCAGTGATCAACGAGGTGAATGGCCCCCATCCATGCATCATTAACCCCTGTACAAGCTGTAGGTGTATGCTGTTACATCCAGCTAAAATGCAAAGAAATATCCATGTTTTGCCCACATAAACATATGTCATGCACTTTATAAAAACAAGGTAAAGAACATGCTGTAATGAGCCTCCCATCGATTCCTAAATCACTGTTTTCTGCACCGTGCTGCACACTGCTCTCTGACACACTAGAACTGCTGTATTTTAAATTTGGTGGTGAAATAAAATGCAGGGAGTATCTGACCAATCAGGACTCTTAAGCATCACAAGCTCCACTCTGAAGGTTCAGGGTAATCTCAAATATACTACCTGTCCTGTCCTACCAGGGACATTTACTACTTCTGTAGACTGGATGTACTAATGCAGTGGATAAAAGAAGAATACAGAAGAGTTACAGTCACAGGTTATGCACATCAGCACCACAGGCCAAACTTTGGGAAGGTCCAGAAATTTGAGGAAATAGAGAAATTCATGTAACTCAATCGTGTGATCTCCCAAGACAACAATGCAGAGGTGGACATCAAATGCCACATCAGGAAGGAGGTGATAGTATTTCAGAGGATGAACAAGACCTGGTCTTCCCCATCTATCTCTTCAAAGCTCAAGCACCGCCTTCTTATCGACATCATGATCCCGACTGCCATCTATGCCAGAATAAACCAGCAAGACTTGGAAAGCATCAGCATGTATCAACAGCAAGCTTGAAGTCTTTCATCAGAGGTGCCTGCTCCAGATTCTCAAGATCGGATCCACTTCATCGTCCACATTACTAACAAAGAGGTGCCCCAAAAGAATAGCAATTCATATGACTGTCATACACAGAAGACTCCAAATGGCTGGCCACTTCCTTCAAATGGACAACACCTGGATCCCAAATATGGTGATGAAATGGACATCCCCTGGTGCCAAAAGACTACACAGAAGACCCCAAAACACCTGGAAGAAGACCTGATAGCCCTGAATATATCGTAGGATGATAGAAAACTACTTGTACAACATTGAGACCGCTGGCAATCACTGGTTGCCCAATATGCTACATAGCGTGGGAGAGAATTCACTGATCGACTGAATGCAGTGGAAACAGAGGTGGTCAATAATGGCCCAGGAAAACCACCTTGGTTTGGGAAAAAGGTTCCTGCAGTGGGAACACATCGTAGGGGAGTTTTAGGTTTAACTGAGCCTGAGCAGAAATCCCTGCTATGTTGAACTCGCTTTGGAGTTTATCCCTCTGGACCTTAACACCGTGGACTGGTAGCTTCACTTGGAACTTTTTTGGTTTCATTTATTTCCCAGATTTTCCACCTGAATGGAAACGTGTGCACTGCAGCTTTTAATGAATCTACCCTCATTTTCAAGATGTTGCTTTAACCAATCTGTTTTGTTCACTTCATCTATTTGTTAAACATTTAGTCTGAGTGTGGCGGGGTGTTTACCTCTTGTCTGATGGCCTTCCTGTATCCTGTCATGGGTGACGGTGCAAAAGCTCTACCAGCTACACAGCTCACCACCACAGGCATACCCCCAGCACACGTCTCGTTGGACTTCACCGACGTGGACTGACCCAGTTTACAGATGGACAAATGGGACTCGGTGCCAGTGCAGTTGACAGAAAAGTTCCAGTATGTCGGCTTTCTCCTCCGAGCAAATATCCTGGACAGGTAAGAAAGTCAAAATGTATTCTTGTTTATATTTTATATGTATACTGCATCCGGAAAGTATTCACAGCACATCACCTTTTCCATATTTTCTTATGTTACAGCCTTGTTCTTGACTAAAGTCATTTGTTTCCTCAAATTTCTACACACAACAGCCCATATGGCAATGTGAAAAAGTATTTAAAAAAAATAGATTTTTGCAAATGTATTAAAAATAAACAACAGAAATCTCATGTCCACAGGATTCATCAAACTGAGCTCAGGTTCATCCTGTTTCCTCTGATCGTCCGTGAGATGTTTCTCCAGCTTCATTGGATCCACCTGTGGTAAATTCAGCTGATTGGAAGTGGAAGAAGTTCTAAACCACCAGGACTCTTCCTAGAGCTGCTGCTCATCTAAACTGAGTGAAGTATGCTAGCGGTCCATGCTCCCTCCACCTGGACAGAAGGCTCCCAGAAGGCACCTGCCCCGGGTCTGGAAGTAGATCGGGCTGGACTGGTCTATATAGTAACTTTGGTCCGATCTGGCTCGGTTCGTGCCGGCCCGCGATCTGAGATGCTCTTCCCATTGCTGAACAAAAATATAAGGTAGAAGGAATGTTTGGCCTCCTGGTGAACTTTCCACTCTAACATTTATGTGACCTTCTGTAAACCTCTATATGCTCATGTCCAGCTGTTCACTGCTTCAGTACTTTTTGTACAACTTGTTCTCTAAGAGCTGAACGGATAAATGCATACCAGCTGTTTGATCCATGAAGTCACCAATTTAAATACCAGCTCTATTGGAACCAGTTCTGGTATTTAAACAATGCTGCTCATCATGCTGTTCACATTTTATGTTTATGTCTTTAGCAGATACGTTTATCCAAAGCGACTTACAAATGATTTTATATCATTTTGACAGCATGAGACCAAGTCAACGCCTTACACTATCACTCACACCCTAAAGACATTTTTTCTAAATCTTAGAGAGTCTGGCAGTAACTAAAAGTTACTGTACAAATCAGCCTGAGAGCAGAGAACCAGGGGACTCTGGATGATGAAACCATTTCAGCTCCAGGCTCTGCATTATAATGGCTGCCTGTAAAGCACACTGCATGTTCCACAGGGCTGATGCACATGCAAACTGACACGTAGACGGAAAGTTAGGAAGCAGTCATTCTCTGCTGTGGTTAACTGAAGCAGCCTGGGCAGACAGTAAATTAAAGTCATCTTGAGTCCTGTACGCTCTATGGTGGGCCATGATTAACCTGTGGCTGGTAGCTTCTTTATGTAAGCAAGATTTCACTCTCCCATTACATCAGCTCATGTCTGACAGTCAGAGTCAGGTATGGGTTACAGAGCTGCTGGCACCTTGAATGACTTTAAACATTAAGGTTTGACTGCACACTGACAGAGGCGGGGGATGCCATGCACCAGCGGCCGCCAAGTCCCTCTGACCACCACCAGTAGGCAAGGTGGGTGAAGTGTCTAGCCCAAGGACAAGACGACAAAGCAACCCAGCCGGAGCTGGGATCAAACCGGCTACTCTACCAACTGAGCTACACGCCATGTTAAGCTAGTTGTTAGTTGCTAGTTGAACGATCAACGTTATGAACTTGTGTGCCAAGTGTTGTTCTTATTAAACATACTCACTTGTAGACTCTGGCGTTGTACTTCCTCTCCCCAGGGAAGCCAAACATGCCACAGATGATTCTGCTGTTGAACTGAGTCCACTCCGTGTTACAGATCTGCTTCCATTTGCCGCCATCTTTCACCTCGACATAGCCCTCAGTCACGGGGATTCGCTTACGATATGATGACAGGATGGCTCGTATGCGCACATCCTCCACACGAATGTCAAGATTCTGCAGGCAAACGGAGAGGAATCGATTAAAAGTCATATTTTTTCATGTTTATTCAAAGTACAGTCATTCACACACTGATGGCAGTGAGCTACATGTAGCCACAGAAGTGAGGTGACCAGACACAGACACCCCCAGACCCTCTGACCTCCACCAACAGGCAATATGGGTGAATGCCCAAGGACACAATAACAAAGGGACCAAGCCAGAGTGGAGTTTCAACCAACTACCACCCAGTAGATTTTTTAATGAAACAAATAAAATATGCAACATGGAGGAAATGATTTTCCTCTAGTAAATCTTCTCCAGACTGGAGAAAAGTTTTTACACTAAATCACTCTGTAAGGCTAAATGCTGTGATCAGACACCTTGAAATAAACAAAGACACCAAAGAGTTTCCATGTTGGCCACAGATTGAGTGGCGCTGGGCTTAGACAGTCCAAACACCATCACACCAGGAGCATGGTGTATCTGCGTTACACTCCCAGTCCTGCAAAGACTACACATGGCAGCTTGAAGTCAAGACGACAGTGGCTGGGATCCATTCCTAAACACCGTCTCAGACCACAGTCAGTCATGTTAGTCGTTGACCACAGAGGCCTGAGCTTCCTGAATGACCTCTCCTCTCTGGACAGGTTGGAAGCACCGAAGAACTGAGTCCAGTTTAAGGAAATGCTGTGTTAAAGACAAAGAGATGTTTGATTTATCCTGTTTGTTCAATTTATTTATCAAGTACTAATATACACAAGTAATTTCCAAATAATGTACAAAACAAATCCAGTTCAGATCAGAACAGGTACAGACCCAAAGCCAGTTAATCCAAACCAATCTGATGGGAAAGTGGTCAGCTTGTCCTCTAGACAAAACCAAAGCCTAACTAAAGACATGAGCCAGGATAATCCTAACAAAGGAAGTCTCAACCTAGTCTGATACTTCTACAGATGCGTTATTGAGTCTGTCCTGACCACCTGCATCACAGCGTGGTACGGCAGCTCTACTGTGAAGGATCGTAAACGCCTGCAGAGAGTGGTAAAGACTGCATCCAAGATCATCAGGACACCACAACCCTCTCTGCAGAGCATTTACCACCAGAGAGTCCACAGAAGAGCTGCCTCCATCATCAAAGACCCCACACACCCCCAGCATGGACTGTTCTCACTCCTACCCTCAGGCTGGAGGTATAGGAGTGTGACATGCAGGACCACTAGATTTTAAAACTCTTTCTTTCCCACTGCCACCAGACTCTGTGTCTTGAAAGGCGCTATATAAATCCAATCCATTATTATTATTATTATTATTATATGACAAGAAATCTATTTGAAATCTTTGAAAGTAGGGAGTCAAATACTGGAATCTGTTTGCACTCTTGAATACGTGTTGTACACATTTTAGCTCAACATGACTGAAACTGTGTTCTGTGCTAACTAACGCCAGCTAGCTGTAACAACCATCCTGAATGACCCCAAAAGTCAGCAGATGTAGAAATACATGGAATGATTGCTTTCAGAGAGTTAGTGGTTCACGAGAGATTTTGCTGACAAGAAAACACACGCGGACGCACGCGTGCACGTCATCTTTTGCCTTCTGGTGGTGGGCAAAACATAAAGATAACAAAATAATGAACAATGAGTTTATAAAAGTGCCATTTGCTTTGGGATACCAAAGAAAAAACATTCTCAGGAAAGAAACATAAAAAAATCTCATCTTTAGACCACTTTGATGTCTGAAGGAGGACCAGCAAGATCCTTGTTTGAGTCAGAACCCAGTCGACACCCCACCCAAATCCCCATCTAGATTAACTTCCTGTTTAGAATAACACAATGTTTGTAGACAGAGGAAAAGGTTATCTGACCTAAAAACAAACTATTTCAACTCTGGGAAGTAAGGTCGTCCTCGAGTCTTTGCTTGCTTAAGATAAAAAGATAAAACCTGCTTCAGATGAGAGAAATACCAGAGAAATGAAACATACAGGAGGTTCTGTGCATGCTGCCTGTTACTGCTGCAGTGTCTGACTGACATTGTTATTATTCATACAGTAATATTTCATTTACTCCTATTAATAGTGTTCCTAGTTACTTTTAAATACCATAGTTACTCAAAGTTACCCATCCTGACCTCTGTAGACTGTCATCCTGATACGAGGGCCACACAAAATCACTCAAAGGCCACACTTTGGACAGGCCTGCCTGAAAGTAAAGTACCGTAATTTCCGGACTATAAGCCGCTACTTTTTTCCCTTGCTTTGGACCCTGCGCCTTAAACAACGGTGCGGCTTATCTGTGGCTCAGCTAACGGCTACCAAGGGGGCGCTATCAAAGCACCAGCGCACAACAAAGTATGTTTTGAAAAACTGGACTGCTGCGTGATGATGATGGAGAGTAAGAGATGACTGTTTGGGAACTGCTGTATCAAAATAAGCAGCCTACCTTGTTATGTCTTCCTCCTCCTGCGTGCTAAAACCATCAAAATCCTCTTTGTCAGTGTCAGAAACGAACAGGCCCAGAATCGCCTCATCAGCCAGTCTCTCTCCTTTGTTGTCGCTCTGAAAACCAATAAAATCCTCTTCCTCTTTGTCAGTGTCTGAATCAAACAGCCTCCGAACGGCTCAATCAGCTATTGCGCAATCCACTTCTATGGCCGTGTGTCGCATTTGCGCATGCGCACGTAATTTACGTGACCGCGATTCATAAAGCTTTTGCGTGTTTTACGTACGTGCGTTTACCTCGCAGTCACGTTCATTACGTGCGCATGCACAAACGCGACGCGTGGCCATATTAGAGGATTACGCAATAGCTTATGGAGCCCTCGTTCGGAGGCTGTTTTACTCCGAAACTGATGAAGAGGAAGAGGATTTTATTGGTTTTTAGAGGGACAACAAAGGAGAGAGACTGGCTGAGGAGGCGATTCTGGACCTGTTCATTTCTGACACTGACGATGAGGATTTTGGTGGTTTTAGTACGCAGGAGGAGGAAGACGATGACACGGTAGGCTGCTTATTTTTGATACAATAGTTCCCAAACAGTCATCTCTGTCCCAACAATCCCCTCTGTGGTAGCAGGAACTCATATATAGAGTAATTAAACATTAAGGAACAGTGAGGCCAGCTAGTGCTGCTGGAACCGGTTGGGCTGCTTCGGCTTTCTCTCAGTTCAAGCAGCAATCAGTAGCTGCCCAAGGTGGTAAAACATTTACATACGAACAGTAGGCTGTGTCCTCAGAGCAGACAACAACCGTATTCACATACAAACAGACAAAGGTATGTGGGTGTGAGAGTAGCCTCTAAGTGGCCTCCCACACACACATACATATGGTAACTAAACATTAAAACACCCGCGGCTTATAGTTAGGTGCGGCTTATGTGTGGACAAATCTGCAATTTCCCCCAAATTTAGCTGCTGCGGCTTATATTCAGGTGCGCCTTATAGCCCGGAAATTACGGTACTGAGAACTACATTTACTGGAAAACAGCTGCAGATTGGTTTCTTAACAAACCTCTGCTGGTAAAAATCACCTTTCATCTGCAGGCAAAGCCATCTGTGTTAACATGTAGTGTGGGATTCACTGAAAACGTGTAAATATCATCAGTTTCTGATCAGAACCAATCTGCCGTCTGTGAAACAAGTTCCAGGTTGTGTTTTTGCAGTTCATGCTTACTGAATTCAGAGAGCATTACCTCATCGTGTGCACTTCCTCCTTTCAGTCATTAAAGGACCCCCTTTGTTAACAAATTGAAAGCAGATGTTTTACGAGGCTGAGACATCTGAGCTTAACGGGAGCTTAAACACAAAAACAATGACGAAATGGCAGTGCAATGCTTTGACAGTGCTTCTAGTTGAAGTGACATTAAAGCATGTGGAAAATGAAGAAATACGACGGGACTGGTGTTGGTTTCTGTCTCATCACGTGTTTTCATGGTCTGATTATTCCGTTTGTCTCCAGTACATGGAGCTGGTTCCACTTTGTAGATTACAGGACACGAGTGGTAACTGAGATCCAGTAGCCACACATGTAAAATCTGCAACTCAAAGCCCCATTTGCACTGGACAAAAACCTTAAAACAGCTCACAGACATCTGGTTCCAGTATGTAAAGGCAATGCATTTATTCAGCGTGCAGTCTGCATCAAAGGACTGGAGCTAAATGTTTGAATCAAAAGCAGCACCAGTCATTTGATAGACATGCTCGTTGTGCTCGATGTGTTTTAGGAGTAAAAACAGCTTTTAAAGCATAAATGTACTAACTAGTCTCACACTGAGGATGTGACAGTGACAGAACTGAGCCATGGACACAACGAGACAGTAAATCTATTTAACCAAGCTGAATGGCTGCTCACATGGTGAGTTCTGCTGCGGTTGGGACTGACTCCTTTTGACACTCAAAAATATTTTAATCACAAAGTTCCGTCAGAGTTCGTGGTCTCTGACAGCAACCACAACTACTTCTGACTCTCAGTTTGATTGGATTGGGGGTGAGTTTTGGTACAATGTTCTCCTATTGCTTCAATATGAAAATTCAAGTAATTTCAGATGCAGAAGTCATTTCAATTCAATTCAGTTTATTCATATAGTGCCCCTTCACAATAAAAGCCACCTCAAAGTACTGTACGATGCTACAAGTCCAGATTTAAGCCAACGGTTTACGGTAAGTTAAATTCAGTTGTTGTAATAAAAATATTTAAAATTAGTCTAATTGTCCCTATATGAAGGAACCAGCAGGTTGTACTGAAGCATCACTGAATTCAGTCCTCCACTTTGAGCAGCACAAGGACGACAGTGAAGAGGAAAACAGAGCTGGAGGAAGTTACTTCCATCCAGAATGAATGAATGAATGAATAAATACACCATTTATAAACCAGGTCCACAAACCACAACCTCTGTTTTGTATGAATTTAAAGATATTAAAGAGAAGATAATTAAAGAGAATTCATTAAAGAGAACTAAAAAGAATAAAGAGTCGTCCAGGTTTGGATGACTAAAGGACTGGATGAATCTGGGCTCATAGAAAAATATAACAGAGTATCATCAGCATAACTATGAATGTTTATCACATGATGTCTAATCATAGACCCAATGGAAGTACAGTATGTATATAAATCTATAAAGTAAAGAGTACTGGGCCAAGCACTGAACCCTGAGGAACTCTATGACTAACCAAGAAGATCCACATTACATAAACAAACTGGAATATGTCAGATAAATAAGATTGAAACCAGCGTAGTGCTGTTTCCTTAATCCCAATATCATGTCCCTGCCTCAGTAACAGGTTATTGTGGTGAACTGGATCAAAGGCTGCAGTGAGATCCAACAGGACCAGTATGACACCAGTCTGAGGCCATGATCTTAAATCAGTGAGTTGTTGTGTTGTTTTGAACCAGATAATAATGTTTATTTGACTGAACCCACCCTGTTGGATGCTGATAGAGAGGAGAACAACAACGATGATGATGACCTGTGACCTCACTGCATGCCTCTGACAACAAAACCTATCTGAGGCTAATCTGGTCTGCATGGGACCAAACAGAGGAATTAAAGTCCCTTCATTTGTCAGCCTGATGAAACTGCGTGGTGAAACTGCGTGAATCAGTTTTAGTATGAGAACAAGCTGTTCTGAACCAGCTCCTCGCCTCATACTGACGTAACAGGGTTTGATCCCCGAGAGGCTACACATCCGCCTCAGACAGCCTGCTAAACCTCTACCAGCTACAATCAAAATGAAGGAGTTTTAATCTGTCTGAGGCTGTGGCACAAAGCGTAACCATGCATTATTTCACCATAGATTATGCTGAAGGGCTGACCAGGCAGTTTATAGCTCCTCACCCTGACTAGCCTGGGTTAAAGAAAGAAATGATGACCTCAGGGCCTGAGAGAGGGAAATGACTGAAGAGAGGAAAGCATGAGGCTGGTGACTTCATGGCTGCTTGTTATCGACTCACAGAACACAGATCAACAAGAGACAGAGAGAGGATGAAGACAGTGACCACAATGAACAGAAGACTTTTTAGCTGTTTCTGCCACACTGACACTGGATCTGTCAGGTCATTAAATGGTCCTTCAGTCGAATTCATGACAGCTCTCGATGACAGCTGAACAAATCTGGTCACCAGAGTTCTCAAACTCATCATTAAGTCCTCAGTGTGCTCACACTTTAATCTCACACCCTCTATTTGTGACAGATTACCCTACGTGCATTTTACCGCTCCCAGATTCCCCAAAAATTCTATATTACACTAGAAAACTAAGAGGAATTTGTCATTTATAAACTACAAGGTTTGCACATTAAGTTTGTGTGATCACTGTGTGCACGAGGGAAAAGCCAACAGCAGAGTCTGAAGTGGAAAAAAGTGAAATTAATCTTTCATTTTGTCAGATCAAACAGAAAAACTGGGCTCCCACAAATATCCCCCCACCACCACCAAAAAGGGTCCTGAGCTATAGATGTATGCTGAGGTTCTCCAGCTGTAAGAACCTGCAGTGGATCATCAAGATGACACAAAAGATCATCAGCATCCCTTTTCCACCTCTGGAACAGATCTCCTCGGCCTGTCTGATAGACCAGGTCTGACTGCACACAGCCTGGTCACGGTCTCTCTGACACCCTGCTGTCTGGAAGGCTCAGATCGATGCTCCATCCTGGTGGAGCTGGACTGCCTGTAGGGTCCAGGTATCTTCTCATTAGTGACATTGACCCTAGTCAGATGCTAAACTACTATTCTAAATCGTCTGTATTCTCCGCCTGCTAAACTATCCCTGTTTCATCGTCTCATCGTTGCCTCATTGTTGCTCCTGTTGTCAATTTACTTAAGACCAAAACAGCTGAGATTGATTAACAACCCCCTCTGCTACTGAACTGACCAGATCAGCACTACCAGGGGTTCACCTGACTGGATACCAGACTCTGGTTAAACGTGTTCGGTGTCTGCCTCTTGCACTTCAACTTCCTGGATCTGGTTTTGCTTTTGTTGCCATGAAAGAGATGGCTGTTGAAGGACATTTAGTCGGACAGAAATTTGCAATTGACAATAAAGAATTGTATCTTTAACAAAGAAGGACTTGTATTAACTGAAATATGAGAATAATATTTAAATGTAACACAACTATAGCTAGGTTTGACTAACGCACCAGCAGCAACAAAAAACTACTTTGACCACGCCCACCCATCCATAGGTTCCCAAACCAACACGACTAACCCTCCTTCTAATGTTTCAGAAGCTTGTAATGACTTATAATTTCACACAGTTGCTAAATTGTCTACTATTACATCCAGTTCTAACTACACATCTCCACTGCTGACAGGCAGGTTTATTCTGCTTCTTTGTGCATCCAGTTTTAACGTCCCACCAACATCACAGTAATAATATTCCTCTTTCACTGCAGCTCCTCAGACCTTCCTAACAGCCGTTTGCTGACTCCAGAATCACTCTCCTTCTAACCCGAATAAATAAGAAAACGCTCAACTAGTGCTGCCAAAGATCACCTTTCATAAACCCTGGAATCCCTAGTTCTGAAATGGGTTTGATATGGAATTAAATGCATGCAGATAATTACAGGTTGGACCTTAGAATATCTCTGAAGCCATTTCAGCAAAAACTGTGACAGCAGCCTTCCTTAAAGCCAGACAGGGACATGTAACCACACTGAAAACTGCTGGGGTAAATAAGTCCGAGGTGCAGAAGAAACACCGACTCTCAGTTTGGGTTGTTTACAGTCCAGTTGACAAGAGACAAGGTTAAATATACAGTGACGGGAAACCGTGCAAACCTCGAACCACAGAAGGACAAATTCACTGAATGAGATGTTTATTTTCTGCGTGTCTGTTCAAAATAACAACAAGGAATGCTTTGTTTAGGCCAAAAAAAGAGCAGGCAAACATACAGAGGGTTCTGAACACAGAGGTCAAAGGTCAGCAACATGCTTCTGTGAAACTTCACTTTTTAAGGATTTCTTTGTTTTTTGAGGGTTGACTGATCTCACATCACCTGAGAGGGCCTCTAGCTTCAGTCTACTAATCATCTCATACCACAGAGAGACATGTCGTCATGGCTGCCAACCAGAGGAAGTGGCTGCATGAGCGAGCCGACCGATGATAAGGCCCGGTCTTTGTAGCGGAGTGGGGCTCCCAGCTGGATGTGTTTTACATGCCTGGGGCCCATTTGATTTATTTTAGTGAATGGAAAGGCTGAGTCAGATTTTTTTCCTAGCTGGAGCTCCAGCCTGACTTCATATGTCTGGGCCTGTCCAGCTGCACTCTTCACAAGGAATCATCATCTTTGAGAGTCTAACCCCACCTCCCCCCACAGGAAGTCATCTAATTCGTTCCCATAAAGCTTCAGTGGAAAATGTACATCTAATTATCTCTCCAAGTACTGGAGAGTGTGGTGTGGAAGAAGACCACGTCTCCAGGGGGCGCTGTTAGAAAGTTCTGCCCTAAAGTTCTATAAAAATATTATTTTAATGCAACAGAGCCACAATGCTTTTATGTTGAGCACTGATGTAAAATGTTGTAGAATTTTTCTAAATTATTGTAGCAACATTCTCAGAAACACCAATAAAAACACCATTCACTACAATATGTCTGCCTAAATGGCAGTAAGAGTCCATCAGAGCAACACGAGTATTTATTTATGTTTCAATATTGTGGAATGTTGCTTCAATAATGAACGTTTCTCTGGCTGTAAATGGTTTTACATCAATAATGATATGTTTGTGATCATTTGTGCAGCCCTAAACATCATAAAAATGTTTGTATGTAATGCATTAAACCAGGAGCAATCAACCAAATATGCTAAAGGTCCAGATCAGCAGCAGCATCTCTTTTACAGAGCTGCGCAGGAGGGGCTGCGACATAGGGAAACGTTTTTTGCTAATTTTACCAAGGGGTTGCCGGAGGTGTGCGATTCAGTCGTCACTCGGCCATGCTCCCTCCTCCTGGAACGAGTTCCAAACCACACATTGTGCAGTCCCGTTCAGAGGGAGGGGGTGTGCCAAGTGCCAAGCTAGCAGCAAACCCACTGTAGCGCTCGCGCGCCTACCTGGACACGCCCTCTCCCCCTGGACTGAGAACCAGGTCCTGGATTTGCTGCGTGGTCCGGACAAAACTGGCTCTGGGTCTGGATCTGGACTGCAGTCTGTCTGTTAGTGACCTTTGCATTAAGCAGGCCTTTCAGGAGGCCTGCATGCCTCCAGTAGTCACTGGTTCTGAGCTCCAGAGTTATTGCTCAACTGGGTAAAGCTGTGATCATGTGTCTGTCAGTTATGAGCATAACACCTAACCTCTCAGTTTCACTTTAATGACACTTTCCCTGCAGGTGATTTAGCATATAATATTGTTTAGAGGCCTGCAATGGGTTTCTTGTGCTCTTCAATCGGAGTTCACTGCTCTTTGAACTGCCACCATGTAGCCCAACCCTAAATGAAAACATGGGCTGATCCACCTGTGGGCCCACCTCCTGCAGGATGCACGTGAAGGGTTGGGTGCATCGGAATCAGGTAAAATGATCAAGGAGGGAGATTTGGCAGTCTGATTCCCTGACACAAAAACTGGACTTGGAACATGGAAGATCACCTCTCTGGCCTTGAGAGGGGTTGGACTCTCTTCTGCTACGTAGTTTTCATCCTGGCCGTGGAATCGTAGACCAGCTCTTTACCCTTGACAGGGTGCTGGAGGGAGCATAAGAGTTTACTCAACCAATCCACATGTTTAGTGGATCTGGAGAAGGCTTCTAACTATGTCCCTAGGGGCATCCTGTGGGGGGGCACTCTGGGAGTATGGGGTGAAGGGCCTTTTGTTGAGAACCATTCAGTCCCTGTACCAGAGGAACAGGAGTCTGGTCCACAGAGCCAGCAGTAAATCAGACCAGTTCCTGGTGAGAGATGGACTTTTCCCGGCTGCGCTTTGTCTGCAGATTCTGAACCGATCTGTTGTGGTGAAGAGAGAGCGCAGATAGAAACCAAGGCTCTTGAATTACTGGTTGACCTACGTTACATTCCTCACCTATATGGTCCTGAGCTTTGGGAAATGACTGAAAGAACAAGATCATGTATACAAGTGGCCAAAATGACATTCCTCCACAGGGTGGCTGGGCTCAACCGTAGACATAGTTGAGGAGCTCGGATATCAGGGGAGGGACTTGGACTAGAGCTGCTGCTCCTCCACGTTGAGAGGAGCCTGCTGAGGTGGTTCATCTGGTCAGGACGCCTCCCTGAGGAGGTGTTTGAGGCATGTCCGTCTGGCAGGAAGCCCCTGGGCTGACCCAGGACACGCTGGAAGGATTATCACTCTAGGCTGGTATTGAAATGCCTTGGGGTCCCACTGGATGAACTCGTGGACCTGGCTGGGGCGAGGAATGTCTGGGCCTCCCTACTGGAGATCCTGACCCTGTGACCCAGACCCAGATATGCGCCAGACAGCGAGGTGAACTAATCCTAATGGTCTGAGCCTTTGGTTGGTTGCTTCAAAATGTTACAGTATGTAGGACAAACTTTTACTTTGTTCAATTTCAGACATTTACCATGTAAAGGCTGTCTAGAAGAAAATGTTCCACCTTAAATGTTCAAAGCTTATCTGATCAGGAGACCTTAGCCTTAATTGTTGTTTTTAAAAAAAGATGATTTCAAGCTTCCAAGTATTTCTTTAGTCTATAGTTCTTTATCTTACAAAAATCCTTTAATAATTATAGAATCTATATTAATCTGGGTCATATCACCCCCTTTAGTCCATCCTTGTCTTTAATCACCCTAACCTGCTGTTCGTCCTTCCTATCTCTAGCTCTCTGACGGTCCAGCCCATAATGTAAAATCCATCATACTGTAAACCCTTCTTTGCTACCTCTGCCGTCACCTTATGTCTCCTCTCCAGTACTGTAAAAGCTTCATATGAAGCATGTGAGCAAAGAAAAAGTATTGTTCTTATCAGGTTTTAACTGTCGTCATTCACGGTCAAACAAACAAATCTCCAACAGACCTCAGATTTAAAAAACAAAACATGGACAGTAGGTTTCTGTAGGTTTACCTCCACATGGTTGGGCAGAGTGTTTACAAATTTAAATCCTGGTATTCGTCTGTCACTGCACACCACTCCTACATCTTCAGTGTGTTTGCAGTCAGACACACCGATCCCATTGGACGGACACAGAGCCAAAGTCCTTTCTTTACCGGAGCACTGCAGATTGTCAAACCACACGGGACCTTGTAGAACAAAACACAAACTGTTGAGTGCTCTCTTATTAAGAACATATTCCTTTTAGTATTCGAAATAATAAAAACTATGTCAATTAAATCTTGCTGTTCCATGCTAACGGGATGAAAACAAAAATGTTACCTTCTCCTTTTCCGTATTTGGACGATGGGACCCATGAGATGGCCTCCATGTAGCCCAGTTCCCTGCACACCACCTGAGCAGCGTGGATGTTGAAGTCGTCATCGCATACCGTGCCCCACGTGCCGTTGTAGTAAACCTCCACGCGGCCCTCGTTGTGTTTCCTCTTATCACCTGCCAGTCTGAGCTGAATCCTGGGTGTGTCTGGAGCGAGCACCGGGGCAGTGTACTGTTCCTGCTCTGGGTCGGGGTAGCCCAGCAGGTAGCCGAGGTCCTCAAACTGGGCATGGACCAGCTTTAAAACCACTAACAGGATGGCTGTGTGGTAAGATAGTTTCTGTTTGGCCAACATCATGATCAGAACTGTTGAAAATATGATGAAAGAAGATATATATGTTAGCTGTCTGAGGCAGTGTTGTTCAATTTTACAGAAAGAGGGATCAAACAGTGCAAATGTCAAAGGAGTGACGGTCAAAATGGGTATTTCACTGATTTTATACATAAAGGTCTTCATGTCCCACAAAGAGAGCAGCAACCTTATGACAACGGGAGCTTTATGCCTTATTGGAGCTCAATGAGGAGACGCGGCTTCTTTGAAAAAAAAAAAATGAATTTGACAATTTTTGAATGAGTTTTAAGCATGGAACAGCAACAGCTTGTATGATTTTGCTACAACTAGTTTGTAGCAAAATCGACTTTCTGTCGCTTACGGTATTTAGGTCCGAGTCATGGGGTCAGCTGACCCAGTAGGGAGGCCCAGACTGTCCTCTCCCTGCACCAGCTCCCCCAGTGGGACCCCAAGGCATTCATAGGCCTGCCTAGATATATAATACCTCCAGAACATCCTGGGTCAATCCATGTGGCTCCATCTATGAGAACTTCCCAAAATATCCAGGTATCCAGGCCTGAACCACCTCAACTGCTTCCTCTGAACATGGAGGAGCAGCAGCTTTACTTTGAGTCTCTCATCACCCCGTCTCTAAGGCTGAACCCAGCCACCCTGCAGTGTGCATTTTAGCTGCTTGTATGCATGACCTTATTCTATCACTCTTCACCCCAAACTTTAGAAACCAACCTTACTTGACTGGCTCAGCTCCCAGACTACTTCAGCATCCACGTCGCTGCCCTCTCCTCCCTGGACCCTTTTCTGGTCAAGGACCATAGTCTGAGACTTGGAGGGCCAGTTCACATGGCAAGATTTCTAAATTGTCAGCCAATTTTAAATCATGAGACGCCACATGGTGAAAACAAGTCACTGATGTTATCTATTCTGCTCCTACAGTGTGTGGTCACACGGCAAAAACAACACATCACACGACATGAACCGACTTCACTCACAAACATTTCCAGTGCAGACATGAAATCTCATAGAACGTCTCAATATCAAACATGACAGCTTTTATGTTTATTATAAACAACGATGCACTCCTGATTGGTTTTTTACCAGGTAGAATACAAACAGCTGTTTTGATTGTGGATCCCCTCGCTTCATGCAGTTTGTGTCCGTCACCTCGTTTTTTGATTGGCTGCAGGTCACATTCAACAGGCTGCATGCTTGTTTATCCTCAGGGAACAACACACATGCTGTGATTTCAGGCCAAGACAATGCTACATATGGTCCTGACGTCCTCCTGAGCAGACAGAGCTCTCTTAACACATCCCACATGATCTGATCAGACTATCTTTATAAGCCTTTATGGTAACTGGGTGTCTTTAAGGTTGCTGGATGGAGAAAGTCAGGGCAAAAATCATCTTAATTATCCTGCTGCGTGAACCAGGCTTAAGACTACACCATCCACAAAAGCAGAGCTGAGATTTGCCACAACACTGATAAACTGCTTTCCATCCAGTGTGTCATGCAAATGAAAACATTAGCAACTAATTACAGCGTTCAGTTTTAGTCTACAACTTCCTTTAACAGCTGGTGGAGAGCAGAAACAGCAGGAAATTGGTTTAATCTGAAAAAGCTAAGAACTTTTCTTTGTGGTTAGTAGTTAGATTGACCATTCTGACACTAAAAGGGGAGGAAACTCAAACATAATTCAATATTCTGCAGACACACCTGAGGGACTGACATTTACTTTGTCTGCAACAAGACCCCACCTCTTTGGGCTGAGCAGTCAGGATGTGCAAGAATCGACACCACCTCACAGTCCAGCAGACCCACATGACCTGCTGCCACCATGCTGCTGCTAATGACATGCTCACTTCTGCTGCCAGGAGCAAAAAGGTCCAATTTCATGTCATCTATTCCAAACTTTTAATATCATTTTGAAGTAAATGTCCAGAGTTTTGTTCTTGCTCTTTGTTTTACACTAGCTACCTCATGTGTGATGTTTGGAAACTGAAGCAAAGCGTTTCACCTCTAACAACACGTCACAGGACCAACCCAGTGTTCCTGCTGTGCTCATCCCAAAGGAATACGAATGAAGCTCGAAACTAGATCCTGATATCGTCTAGTGACTCCACAGCAGATGCTTTGTGCTTCAGTGGGAAAACATCTGGGAGCACATGACTCTATCAGCTTTCCTCAATGTAACGTGGCAGCAACTCCACAGCTCGAGCCAACACACACACACACACACACACAGCTGCGTGAACACATGGACTGAAGCTGCCAGCCTGAGGACTTGCTAACGAAGTGTCTTTCCAAACAGTTGTGGTGTCATTAGACGAAGGAGCTCAGCACCAAGCTCTGATGGTTTTACAGCAGCTCGTCTCCTGAGCTGGGAGTGATCTCCAGTTTAGCCTGAACAGCTTGATATAAACTGGACCAGGTTCCAATATCTAATCAAACTGAGTAATACGTTTAGGGCGTGCTGAACATCTGGAACATTGTGAACCAAAAACTCTGAAACATGTGCTGCCTTCAGCCTCACTAAACAACCCCCCTGTCCTGTTGCTCTGTGATGGATCTCCATGAGAACTTGACCAAATGCTGCTAAACGGTCCTTTAAAAGCATTAAGCCTCCTTTGGTTTTTTACTCATGCTCTTTTTGTCTCACATCCTTATTTTATCAACACATCAGACTCATGATCCAACATGAAAAGGAGGCAAACATTGGCTGAAGAGGTCAAAATGTCAACCTGTAGGAATGTTAGCTAATCTTCCAGCATCCTGTTCTAATGGAGCTGTTGGTGCACAAGGGGGAAAAACAGCTTATAGAGGCGGTTTAAATTCATATTTTAAAGTACATCTGGATAGTATTGTGCACGTTTGTTGGAGAAATGTTGCAACCGAACACCATGAAATACAAAACCACACAAAAAACTAGAAACAGGAGAAGATTGTTTTAAACTGAATTAGGTTCCAGAAACAGGAGAGTGACTAACTGGCTCATTTGTTTGAGATTAGAATGAGATCAAAACGATGTGGATTAACCAGTGCAGACTAAAAACCACTGAATCAAACCACAGCTGCAAATATGAGTCCTGCCTGGTTAAACCGAGGTTCAATACAAACAGTAAAAACACAAATAAAAAGAAAAAAGCTTTAAACTCTGAGACTGAACATCATCTGTCTTCATCAGCTAATCAGATCAACTTACTGCTCGATCCTCCAGCCTGGAGTCAGTCAGCTGCTCCTGCTGCTGCTTTCTAAACTTTCTCTGCTCCTAAAGCAGGAACCTGAGCCAGAGAGAGAGAGAGAGAGAGAGAAGCGCTCCACGGACCCTGATCCAGATCCTGATCCAGATCCTGATCCCGCCCACTGACGCCCACCAAGCCAGGCGCTGCAGACCGGGACGTGGAACCGCATCTAACCGCCTCTGATCATGATGACGGTCTGTGGACGCGACAGGTGTTCCGCTAAAAAGTGATCAGCTGCCAGATATTGATCAGTGTCCGCGGGAGCGCGCACAGCCGGGTTGAGCCGTTCTCGCTCGCTGTGAGCTGAACTGAGCCGAACTGTAATGGATGCGGAGGCTTTTTTCCTACAAGAAAACAAATAAAGGCTCACTGACCACCAGCGCTGCTCATTTCTCAAAAACAAAACCCTCTACTGAAAACCACTTCATTCTTGTTTTTGTCCTGGAAGCTAACAAGAGAACCGACACTAGATGGCGCTATACTGCTGTCCTACAGAACGTAAACGTCACGTGACGTCACGGATGTTAAGCGTTTTAATATTTAATGGATGATCTGAGTTTGAGAGCTAGAGTTATCGGGATGTTTCTGTACGACGGTAAAATGTTTGACCTGTTTAGATACAGAGGATAATGTTTTTATAATAAATCTGTTCATTCATTGCTACATTTTATACTGATAACTTTAATGAAAACATTGATTCCTGATGAATGACTTTTGATTGGTTGAACTTGAGTTTAGTGATTTGAAATGCATTTATTTTGCTTTTAGAGTTTATTTGAAATAAACAGCACTTGTTTGAATGTTTTTACCAACTTTTCTTTTTGTTTTAAGCCGCTTGTAAACAATGTGATCTAAAATACTAACATTAACATCCATAAGCACAAAGCTGTGTCCATAGAAACCATTGACGTCACAATCTTTAAGGATCAAAGCTGCATGTCATTTCCAGTGTCGGTAAGTTACTATAAAATTGTAATATATTAATATTACTAGTTACAGCAAAACAAATGTAATATAGTTTGCATTACATATTACAGTCCCCAAAAAGTAACTACGTTACAGTACTTTGAGTTACTTTTGGCAAAATATCTTATGTGACGCATTCTAAAATACTATAACTGATCAATTTACATTTTTCACAAAAATGAATTTTTCTCACTATTTTATTAAACTACAGTCAATTCTAAAGAATATTTTATTAATGTCAGTCCATACATCAGCTGTTGATACTCCTGGGCTTCAAATATTCTCTTCAGCTCCTTTTCCACAGCAGAACACTTCTTATCCAACTACTTGGCAAATGTCTTTTGGGGGGTGGGGGGTTGTAACTAGTAAGTTACTCAAATTGTAACTAGTAATATATTACTTTACTTTAAAAGAGTAATGTTAATATATTACTAGTTACTCAAAAAAGGAATATATTACAGTAACTAATTACTTTGTAACTAGTTACTCCCAACACAGGTTATTTCTCTGACCTTCAGCTCTTACTGGGGAGGTTCGCAGCCGAGTGTGAAGCGGCTGGGATGAGTATCAGCACCTCCAGATCTGAGGCCATGGTTCTCGGTCAGAAAAGGGTGGCTTGCCAACTCCAGTTCGGGAGAGAGGTCCTGCCTCAAGTGGAGGAGTTCAAGTATCTCGGGGTCTTGTTCACGAGTGAGGGAAGGAGGGAACGGGAGATCGACAGGTGGATTGGGGCAGCGTCTGCAGTGATGCGGACGCTGAACCGGTCTGTTGTGGTCAGTGGCGGCTGGTGAAAATTTTTTTGGGTGGGGCGCATTTTTGCTAGTCAGTTTTCAGATGCGCAAAAAAAAAAAAAAAAATCACATATCACCACTAGGGCAGGGAATGATAATATTTTCATCTGACTGAATATTTTTCTGGTAAAAATCCCTAGTACCACCAGTTCTCTAGAAATGTGGAGCTGTTAGGTCTAATTCTAGACATCAAACAGTAAAGAAATCAAAGTCTTCATGAGGAGACCTTAGAATAATATCAATATAATCAGATACAAATAAAAATAAAAAACAACCAAAATGTGGTCACAACAGAAATTGTAAAAGTTTCAAGGAAAAAACAACCTGGCAAAGTCAAAAACATTACTTAATATTCACAATTATCTTTCTACTGACACCACAAACACATAAATCCATCTCTAACTAACACAGTCAGATAATTAATGTTACAATTCAGCCAACAACCACTAACCAAGCAAGTCATGACAATCAGCTCAACTAATGAAGTGAATTAACAACAAAATAAAGTCAAATCCACTGATAAGTCGCATCAAACCCAGTCAGACCAAACTTCCTTAAAACGCCATAATAATTTAATGAAAAGTAGAGAAAACGCATGAAAAACGGGCTAAACTACATAAACCAACGTATTCAATCAGCAGTACCTGTATTTCTCTAACTTTCGGCATACACCTCAACAAACACATATCGCTATTTAAGGTATAAATTCACTCATCAGGACTTAGCACTGCTAGCCGCGGCTAGCTCCGCCTATGGGGTTTTTGAATGGGAAAATCCGTGACAGACACATAGTCATTAAGAAAAACAAACAAACAAACGAAGTCACTCACCATTGAGTTGATGAAATCAGGACAAATGGAATCATTCGGCTTGTTTTCACAAGCAGGAAAGAAGGATTCTTTGAATAAATATCCATTTTCTACCCTCCATTAAAAAGAGAGCAAGAACTTCCGGTTTCGGTCTGAGCAACACTCCAGACTCCTGATGTTGTGCGCATGTCACACAGGGACGCTGAAGACCTGCGTCCCGAGCGATCTCCTATTTTTTGCACTCAGTGCGCATGCGGCAGGAAAAATTTGCCAGTGCGCATGCGTCAGGGGCAAAAAACAATGCGCTATGTTGGGACGGCGTCCCGTCCAGACATGCGCAGTAGGACCCAAAGAAACACGACCTATCGGTCCAGTAAAAAATAGTAAGAAAACCTTTCTAAACTACACCTAAATGCAGATTATACACAGCACTTATAATGGATGGCTCGTTTAGTTTTATTTTTATGTTAGTTTTTTATATTTTGTGATCCCTATTTCTCTTCTTCTTCCTCTTGGGACTGGTGGGGCGGCGCCCGAGCGCCCCCTATGGACGGGCCGCCACTGGTTGTGGTGAAGAAGGAGCTGAGCCGGAAAGCAAGGCTCTCGATTTACCAATCGATCTACCTCCCAATCCTCACCTATGGTCATGAGCTTTGGGTAATGACCGAAAGAACGAGATCGCGGATACAAGAGGCCGAAATGAGTTTTCTCCGCAGGGTGGCCGGGCTCAGCCTTAGAGATAGGGTGAGGAGCTCGGACATTCAGGAGAGACTCCGAGTAGATCCGCTGCTCCTCCATGTCGAAAGGAGCCAGCTGAGGTGGTTTGGGAATCTTGTTAGGGTGCCCCCTGGACGCCTCCCCAGGGAGGTGTTTCAGGCATGTCCTGCCGGCAGGAGGTCCCCAGGTCAACCCAGGACACGCTGGAGAAAATATATCTCTGGTTTGGCCCTGGAGCGCCATGGGATCCTGCCGGAGGAGCTGGTAGAAGTGTCTGGGGAGAAGACCGTCTGGGACTCCCTAATTGGGATGCTGCCCCCGCGACCCGGATAAGCGTAAGAAGACGAGACGTCATTTCTCTCTTTAAGGCCTGTGGCTCCAGTCTGACCTATGAGGGAGTTTCTTCTTGATGTCATTTTGATCATAACGATGCTAAATGTAGATGTATAATACCTGCTTTTCTTCAATGAGGGCAGTTTAAAATATATATACATACATATACAGTATATGTATACAGGATATACAGAGGAAGCAGAAGCAGGAAGTGAACCCATGACCTCCTTGCTGCAAGGCAACAGTAGTACCTACTGCACTACCAGGGAGCCCCAAACACAACATTCAAACAATCATTAATAACAGTGAAAAATATGTTTAATGCTTGTATTGTCACTTTTTGTCCTCCAGAGTCAGAGCATAATAATCAGTTTCCACTTGAAAATCACTATTTGAAAATGATTTTTAAAAATTATGACGTGTGTCTCTTGACATTAAGTTAAAAACCTCTGAATCACCATAAATGTAATTTTACACCAGGAAGTGACTGGTGTTCTCGCCATGACACCACAGGAATATTCCTGCTTTGAACAGATTTCTAGTGAGTTTTAGTTCTAACATCACAGCTCATGTAGTCTCTTGTTGGACTGTAGCTTCAAATAGAAGTGATGAAGATGATGCCCTGCAGTGAATGGCTGCAACCTTGGTGCTGGAGGGCCTGGAATTGACTGCTTTGTCCAAAGGGGTTCAATGCTCTCCATCACTTCTTCATCCATCAGGTCATCAAAGGACTGGTACATCGTTGTAACGCCTGTGGACTCTATATTTATACTGAACTTCATCACCATCATTACTGAAAACACCTGCACACATGTTCAAACATAAAGCTCAAAATGTTTCACATCTAACATTTAAAAGTAAGTTAACCTGAAAGTCCAGGTTGAAACTCCTGAAAGCGTCTCTGGTGACCTTTGTGCTTTTCTTATCAACCTTGTATAGGAAATATAAAAGTCAGGCTGAGCAGTGAACCTCCGTTGGACTCTGCTGCCATCCTGTGTACAGACACTTCTCTTCAGTCAGTGCAGGATCAGCTACAGTTTAAACCACCTTCTGTTTCTAAACACGGCTCATAGTGACTCCAGCTCCTGACCTACAAATGTAAAACACCTTCGACTCACTTCTCCTGTTCGGCTGGTGTTCTGTTTTTACCGTGTGACTCTGATAACTCGTGTTACCCAACACCTGTAGCTGAATACCACATGTTCTGCTGCTTTCACTCTCAACCACTGCAGACATGTGCCGATATGCTCACATCTGTCAGACTGTCCTGACTTCTGACCAAAAAAAAAAATCATAATCTCAAAGATACAATCCAAAAGACAAATGATAAACCAGTTCAAATAAAGCAGGCAGTTTTACATGGAGAGAGAAAATCAAAACTTAACGTAACCCAAACATCTCTCGTCATTTACACAAATAAATATTCTGTTTTTGTGTGTGACCACACACTGTAGGAGCGGAACATTCATCAGGAGGAAATCAGTGAACAGAAAGCTGAAGAAGTGGTTCTTTATGTTACAGTGGAAGTGAAAACAATGAGGGCTGCAGTGCATCGTGGGTCGGATAAATGACGACTGTGATAAACATGTTCTTTTGATTTTTCATCTTAATCTTGAATAAATCTTCAAATAAATATTTACAACCAGTTCCTCTCACGTCTATTACTTCATTGATCCAGAGTCAGGGTACCAACATCTTTACTAGAATATAATCTAATTCCAAACACTTCCTAAGTCATTTTCCCAGAATCCCCAGCACCTCACACTGACTGACACACACCGATAGGCCACGCTAAACAGAATTAAAATGAATAAAGATAGAAATACCCTAAAAACATAAAGGAACTTTACATAATGACTTGTCACAGGTGTGTCTCTGTATTTTTAAACTAAAACCTGCATTAGGACAAATAGAAATGTCTCTATTGTATGGCAGAAACATACCTGGACATCATGTGTTTTTCTTACAGTGTTCATTTCTACTCCAGACAATCATTTCACTTCCTCATCTCAGACGTTACTGTGCTGTGGCTCATTTCTGTTAGAGATTCAAGCCCTTTATAAAACCTTGAAAACAACACAATAAAATTCAAGCATTTATGAGGATTTCTAGCACCAGGGGAGCCCTGTAAAGTCGGACTGTTAAGGCCAGTTGTGTTCTGTGGCAGATTTAGCAGGAAGCAGTTTTGAAGCCACTAATTTTCTTCTTGCATCAACGGCTGTGAAACAGAACACATGAGGATTAAAGTCAGGAATAAGACAATCTGATGTTTTACTACACATCAGCTGCAGAGTTCTCCTCACCGTGTAAGTCGTATCCTCAGGCCTGGAGTCTGGTCTCTGCCATTCACTGTTGGACAAAATCTTAAGAACAACCAGGCCAAAGGCCACAATCAAAACCCCCAACGAATTTCCTAACACAGCCTCAGGAGGCAGGCTGGAGTATGGCTGTGACCCATTAGCAGTCACCTTCCTGTGGAATGAAGAAAACCAACATTTTGAGCACTTTGAGCAAACAAGTTGTAAAAACTCCTGCAGTCATTTGACACTCACAGGGCAAAGAAGAGTTTCTCGTTGATGCCGGAGATGCAGGCGGCGGTGCTGAGCAGCAGTACGCTGCCTCCCAGCCACACGTGGACAGGTTTCAGGAGCCGACGCAGGGCTGTGGGGGAGCAGGGCAACAGGAAGCCTGCAAAACCTAAAACCCACTGTCCAGAGACAGGCAACAGGAGGACAATCATGCAGCTGACTGATAACGTGACATGATTCTCCACTGTAACGTGTGTACCTGCATGGCAAAAAGAGCTGTGGCTGCAATCCCAATCCAGCTGTGTAACGAGTAGAGATTGGGAGTCTTACTGGCGTTGTGGACCTCAAACACAGCACAGAGTCCCACCACTGCCAGGATCAGAGCGAGGAGCATCAGTGCTGCATGAAGGAGCTTCCATGGGAGTTTATTCTGACTCCAGGTCAGTGGAATGCGATACAGGACAGCTCCTGCAGAATGAGGTCAACACAGAGGAGAGGATCATTCTTCAGTTAGGTCTGATGGTTTGTTTTCAGAGCTGAACGTCTACTGGGGACCATCAGTTAGAGCCTGCAGCTGTAGCTGGGGGACACGAGGGAACAAGAGTTGTTTTAAATACATGAAAATTAGCTGCTAGCTTATCAGCAGCAGTGGCTCTCCTGATTTGACTAGCCATTAAAATCTTTCTAGAGACTCCTCCCACTTTCAGTAAGGTGGCTGTGGACCTTACTATAGATAAATAACTGATAGAACATCACTTCACAATGACCCAAATCACCCTTTAAGTAGCATAAAACCACTGCTGTTTCGTCATTTTTAAGGTTCCTCAGATGAGCTCACACCATCCCTACAAGCCTGACGGAACAGAGACTTTGGAATCCAGCTGTAAAACATCAGAGATCATCTTCTGTAATGTAATCATTTACAGTTAGGTGTTGCTAACAGCCAAAGTACAACTGACTTCTGCCCAACACTGATCCTCAACCTTACAGCTAATGAAAACATCACTGGTTTGAATCAAAGTTTAAATGGAGTTTTCAGAGTCTAAAACTCATTTAGAGTTTAGAGGTCATTTAGTTATTGGTTTATAGGTTAGTTCACAGGTTTAGACACCAGCCTTTTACAGGATGATGAAGCAGCTCTGCTAGATTGATTTCATCTTAAAGCCCTCTGTTGGGCTGCTGACCAACAAACTGTAAATGATAGAAACACTAATCAGTTTCCAAGCTTCTAAAGAGAACTGTGACATATAAAACACAGGTTATAAACCCTGAGTGCTAATAAACATGAGGAAAACTTAAAAAATAAATCCACATGCATCAAGTGCAGGATTTAGTGACATCTTAAAATGAGATATTTCAAACTGCAAACCTTCACTCGTCCTCTGCTTCCAGAGCTGTAGTAAAAAGTCCTGTGGCTTTAAAAGGCAGACACTCTGCAGCCTGTTCACACCAAACCACCACAGACGGACTAACCTCACTTAGTACTGAGGACAAATTACTGATCTAACCCCACTTCAGAATGACACAAATATGCCGTTGATGTTCTGAGTCCACCATCGTGTCCATTACAGCTGAATTCTACATTTACTTTCTAACATTCACTGTCCTGAAGTCTTAAGTGATTCGTTATTTTTACCAGACTGGTTTTTCCTGATCAGTATCTGGCTCCAGGCCATGTATTAGGATCAGTTAGTACTTTACTTCTTGTGCCGTATTCTCAGGTGAACCAGCATCACCTGACTGAAACATGAACATAACAGGTTGGTTATCTTAGATGAATAAAATCAACATGACACCTTTCCAGCTGTGTGTTAACCAGCAGCTGATCTCCTGTACTTTTGGTTTAGTTATTACTCATTTCTATTAATAACAGAGACTCTGATCCCTGGTTCAGGGTCAGACTTCGCTGTCCTCTCTTGAGGTTTTCTGGTGATTTTTCAGGTCTACCCTTAAAACAAATCAACCTCAAAGAGTTTTCTATTCATTCTATTGCTAAAGCACTTCATCATGACCTATGAGTCATTTAAGCACAAAAAGGGAACTTAAACTCAATAAACACAATCAGCATTGTGTTTGCAACAGAATCTATCAGCTCTATCGGCGTGACATTAAGACCATTTGTTCCCATTTTGAAAATCACACTAGATAAAACTCCACAGACACTACAGTGGGCATATCTCTGCATGATGAGTCGAGTGTTTAAAAAAATAAACTAGTGAAGGATCAAATGAAAAGGCTCAACCTGTTAGCTGTTCTCATCCGGCCGTGTGTGTGAGGTCACTGGAGAAATCAGAAAAATAAATGAAAATTAAAATCTATACTCCAAAATCTATTACTGAATTTCCCAGAGGATTCTTTCCTGAGGAATCAATAAACTAAATCCAATCCAATTATTTTGAAATGGACTTTTGTGTACTTTTATTTTGAAGGCAGGAGCTGTGGCCTTTACATTAGCAGCCTCCTGCTCATGTTCGTCTTTCTGGTGACATTTCAGGATGATTCTAAAATCCACTCTGACCTCTACAGGTGACCTTAATGTGACCTTCTCTGACCTCTGAATCCTCATGTCATGTCCAGCTGATCAGTGTCTCAGTAGTTTTGACTCAACCTGCTGTTCTCTAACAAGGAGCTGAATGGATAAATTCACAGCAGCTGTTTGATCCATGAATCCACCAATACAAGTCCTGGATCCATTAGAACTGGTCTCTAAACAGTCCTCCTCATCAGGATGTTCACATTCTGACATCATGAGACCAAGACTACACCTAACAACTGATCATCAACGTCACCATGGTACAGGATGCTCTCAGATGAAGTGTCCACTGAGGTCACAGAGGGTCATCAGCAGGTTGATACAGAGAGACTGGAAGAGTCACAGAGAGACATAGAAGTGGACGTCCTTTGTACTAGTTTATGAGGTTTTTATATATAAACCGTCTCTCCTTGACATGAAAATGTTAAAACATCCTGTCATAAATTTAGCAAAATCACCATGAAACTATATTTCTAGAGTACTTTTTTTGCTCAGGTTTCACATCTTAATAGGCAAATTCAGCCTCAAAACATGAGTCCTACAAAGGTGCCAGTTAGAATGTGAAGTTCAAACAAATCCATTAGAACAGAAGGTATCATGCACACCGTGCACCACAGAGAAAACACTCTGAAGTGTTAATGAACCAAAACACAGGACATTATTCTAATAAAACATTTCATCAAATCATACACAAGGAAGAGTTCCATCAATACACCTGGTGTGTTTAAGAGAGAAGCAGAAGTGAGAAACAGAAATGAAACAGAGTGAAACCACTCACCGTATCCGTACAGCACCACCAGACTGCTCACCATCAGGACGGGGTGCCAGTTGAACTGCAGGGACGTTCGGTCCCAGGCAAAACCGCCGTGCCACCGGCTGTTCCACAAGACGACACACAAAACACAGGCCAGGCCCAGACCCAGGCACAGCAGGTGGCACAGGTAGAGGATCACAACCGAGCTCATCCTGGACGGCTCTGCGGACTTAAAGAGATATCTGAGTCAAGTGGCGTTCTATCAGGTACTTATCTACAGTAAGGTCCACACCCACATGTGACATCACACAAAGTGGGTGGAGTCTCTAGAAAGAAATCCATAAAAGCCTAAAAGCGGAATCAGAATCAAAAATCAATGGTCAGATCAGGAGAGACACTGCTGCTGAACGCTGACAAACAGCAGCTCATTTTCAGGTATTTAAAACAAACTCTAGCTCAAAAAGTCATCCTGATGTGTTAGAACTCTATATTACCTGTTTGTAAACCTCTACAAATTAGCATGAAACAGTTTTCAACTGAACAACTTATGGATTACTATGCTACTGCATGAGCTGCTGCAGCATAAACACCATGAACTAAACTGCTTATGCAGAACTGAATCAATATTACAGCCTGACCTAGAAAAAACAACTTAGCCTTATAAACTCCTTGCAGCCCCCTGGAAGCTGCTAATGTGTAGCTAATGACCTGTAACTACCAAAAGTAAAAAAATCACAAGTAACTAGAACTGCAGCAGTTATCAACATGTTTCAAGCCCAACCCAGGGTCCGCCCCTGGCCTCACCCCTCCCTGTGAACCCATTGACCAAGTCAACAATCTGTGGGACAATGCTTACTCTTGAAAGGTGCTGCCATTAGAATGCATTTTGAATGTGGGTGGTAGTGGAACGCAATCTAAAAATTCCATATTTCATTATAATATTCCAGATTTATTTTCAGACAATCATGTCAATATCTGGGTCAAAAAACGTTAAACATTTCCATCATTTAAAATCCATTAATTATCATAAAATTCCTAAAATATTATGAGATCGTCATGTCAAAATGTGGAATTATATTCAGCCTTGATAATCAGCATAGCCCTCTGGAAGCTAATGACCTGTACCAAAAGTACAAAACTACAAGTAACAGCTCTGACCCAGAAATACTGATAAAACCCTCAACACAGCGCCACAAAGCTCAGAAGACCTTCAGACCTCTGACCCAGAGAGCAGCCTTACCTGATGTCAGCGAACAGCAGCTCACCTGAGCTCCAGCAGGAGCCGCTCTGAGTGTTGCTCAGTGTTACAGATACTCACACAGTGTCTCTCACTTCCACCAGCAGCTGCACCCAGGAGGCTGAGAGGGAGGCGGTCCGGGCTGGAGGAGCGCTGACAGGTGGAGCAGCCCTGCTGCATGCTAGCAGCACCGGAGAGAAACGAGCGATTAGCTTTTAAAACGACCTTTTCCTGCTAAACCTGCCTAACAGTATTAAACCCCCATCTCATTAAATGTGACTAACACCCATTTAAAACATCCGCTAAAACTATAGTAAAGTTACTTCGGTAAACTTTACATGAAAGTACATTTTAATATTTGAAGAAGTGGTCGCTTAATGGTGTTTTAGCTGAAGGCGACTTGGACCTTTTCCTGTTTAAAAAAAAAAGTGTCATAAAATGTACGTTTGGCGGATTGTAAACGTATTAAATTTGTTATCTAATGGTTATTCAGGCGTTTTGTTTGGTACGTCACATCACACAGAATTAGAGGGCGGACATTAAAACTTACCTTTACAGGTGAAACATGTTTATTATCCTACCGGAACCCGGAAGTGGAAACCCAAACCCAGCAAACAGGCTCCTCCCAACAGCATAAAGCTTTACGTCATCTGCACTGTGATCAAATCTAAAAAGAAATCTGTAAAATATATTTAACTTTGTTTAAAGACATTTTTATTATTTTTATTTATTTACTTATAGATGTTTTTATCAGTCGTTTCCTCCTATATTCTTTTTATGTTTGATGATGTTTTATTTTGTTTATCAAAGTAATAAGAATGTTTCGAGGAGTAAAATGTTGAGTTTTTTTTTTTTTTAACCCAGGGGCGACTCCTTACCATTTTGGGGAGTAATTCCAGAGGGGGGCATTAAGGACAACTTTTTTTTCCTGAAATGTCTCATATAAACAATAATGCTCTGTATTAGTTCAAATCCTACCTGTCTACAGTGTTTTTGATGCTCTGCCAGGAATACTGAGTAGTAAGGATAAGAGTAGTAATACTATACCAATAATTCACAGCACAGCTGATGTCTGATCAGCTAACATGTGAGTTTAGGGTGGAGGAACATCAAGCTGACCACAGTCTCCAGTCCATCACAGGACTGGCTACAAAACCTAAAATAAATACAAACTTTAAATACAAAAGTTACTTTTAAAAATCATTGGATAATTACTTTTGAATTATCTTAAAGAAAAATGAACTTTAAAGAAAAAACTAAATTCACCCTAAATAAAGTGAATTTAAACAAAATCCAAAGCATATAAAGTTCAATAAACATGAAACAAGAAACTTCAACAAAAATGAACTGATATAAAACTGAACTTGAAACAAGTTCCCAGATCAAACTAAATGAACTTTAACTTAAAGGAACCTATTGTACATTTTCATAGTAAGTGAAGCTGTGGACTACTTTCTAGTCAGTAGTTTGTCTGCAGCAGCGACCTGAGAGAGCCCATCATTCTAAATGGCTGCTAACTGGGGACGTTCACGTCGTAGGGGATGCAGATTCATGGCTTTGTTGGTCTTTACTTCCTGAACTGTTTAGTTGCAACATTTAAAGCTTTTCCTGACATCATCAGACTAAACAATGTTAGCTGTTGTTCCACAGACCTTCACCTACAAAGGGCTTTTCTGGGTGAACAGTTCTTTTTTATTTTAGAAATTTCTGCAGAAATAGTCTTATGTATATGTTGCAGGGTTTAATCCTGATGCATTTAGTTTTATTAATATTAGTTTAATATATTTTGATGATCTGTTTCCCTCATTTTGTCTTAAATATGCAAAAGACTGAAGCCATTGAAATAGAATTCACCATTAGTACCTGAAGTGTCCACCAGGGGGCCTTTCTAGATTCCAGCTCCTCACATTGACAGTGATTAACCATAAGGATACAGTCAGCTCCAAACCAGGTTTCCTCTAAAGGGACTTTTTCTAATCAATCTAAATGTAGTGGTTGAATATTTTCTGTAATATTCTGATTGTCAACTTTGATCTGTAGCTCCGTTCATATTTCTATTAAACTGAGCAGAAAGATGCAGGTGAAGTCCTTTAGATTCTGATCTCTGATCAGATCCAGCAGTTTTTGCAAGGAGAATCTGGTTTTGTTTGGACTCTGCTGGTTTAGGACCCTGCTGGTTTTAGGACCCTGCTGGTTTTAGGACTCTGCTGGTTTTTGGACTCTGCTGGTTTTTGGACTCTGCTGGTTTTAGGACCCTGCTGGTTTTTGGACTCTGCTGGTTTTTGGACTCTGCTGGTTTTAGGATTCTGCTGGTTTTAGGACCCTGCTGGTTTTTAGGACTCTGCTGGTTTTAGGACCCTGCTGGTTTTTGGACTCTGCTGGTTTTAGGACTCTGCTGGTTTTAGGACCCTGCTGGTTTTTGGACTCTGCTGGTTTTTGGACTCTGCTGGTTTTAGGACCCTGCTGGTTTTAGGACTCTGCTGGTTTTAGGACCCTGCTGGTTTTTGGACTCTGCTGGTTTTTGGACTCTGCTGGTTTTAGGACCCTGCTGGTTTTTGGACTCTGCTGGTTTTAGGACTCTGCTGGTTTTAGGACTCTGCTGGTTTTAGGACCCTGCTGGTTTTTGGACTCTGCTGGTTTTAGGACCCTGCTGGTTTTTGGACTCTGCTGGTTTTAGGACTCTGTGACCTGAAAATAAAAACTCACTGAAGTCACAATTGTTGTAGCTAGAGCTCTGAACAGCCTCCGTTTGGAGAAACAGAGATTAGCTCTGATCAAACAGACGAGCTAACAGCTAGTCAGAATGGCTCCAGTTACAAAATAATCTCTGTTTCTCCACACTGAGGCTGTTCAGAGAGCTCTCTCCAGCAGGTCAGATGTTCATTGATCACAACCTCTCCACAGAAACACTCCTTAAAACGTCAGAAGGATCACAGTCATCTGGTCAAAGTGTTTTTATCCTCTAAACCTAAAGTTGGATCCTTTCTGAGGGAATGTTTGATCTTTTCTTCTGGACTGTTGGTTGAACCAAACCAGTCTCTGAGAACTTCTCCTGAAGCAGCTCCATTCATAACAGCAACATTCATTCCCAGTTCTGTTCTTAGTGTGGAGGATTGACTGATTCTCACTCCTTTTCTACAGCCTAGAACTAGTTTGAACTGGATGTTTTAAACACACACTCCTCAAATCATTAAATGTTGTTCTACGATGGACAGGTTGTGTACGGAGTCACCATCCCTGTCCCAGCTCCTCCGGCCTGCGGCCCACAGTAACTTTTCATTTTATGGTTTCTGTCTAAATACTTTGTTGTTAGTTGTTCTGTGTCAGTGGATGAGCTGCAGGAACGTTCTGATCAGTAACCTTGAGGTTTAGATCACAGCTAAAGGAAAACTTTTATCTTGTCTGGTGGAATTCTGTTTGTCTCAAAGGTTTTTTTTTCTCTTCAGTTTAAAGGAAACATCCAGATGTAAATACTCTCTGATTTTTGTTGTGTCTCTGCAGGAAGAGAAAGCGTGAGGACCAGCACCATGAGGACCAAGAGCTGGACAAGAAGAGGCCCCCCAACACCTTCGAGATCTTCCTGCAGGACCAGAGACCAAAGGTGGACCTTGAGACCAGTGCCAGGGGGAGTGAGGCTGTCCAGCTGATGGTGTCCAGTCACCTCCAGCTGATGGTGTCCAGACACCAGCTGATGGTGTCCAGTCATCACCAGCTGATGGTGTCCAGTCACCTCCAAACCTCCAGCTGATGGTGTCCAGTCACCTCCAGACCTTCAGCTGATGGTGTCCAGTCACCTCCAAACCTCCAGCTGATGGTGTCCAGTCACCAGCTGATGGTGTCCAGTCACCTCCAGACCTCCAGCTGATGGTGTCCAGTCACCTCCAAACCTCCAGCTGATGGTGTCCAGTCATCACCAGCTGATGGTGTCCAGTCACCTCCAGCTGATGGTGTCCAGTCATCACCAGCTGATGGTGTCCAGTCATCACCAGCTGATGGTGTCCAGTCACCTCCAGCTGATGGTGTCCAGTCACCTCCAGCTGATGGTGTCCAGTCATCACCAGCTGATGGTGTCCAGTCACCAGCTGATGGTGTCCAGTCATCACCAGCTGATGGTGTCCAGTCACCTCCAGCTGATGGTGTCCAGTCACCTCCAAACCTCCAGCTGATGGTGTCCAGTCACCAGCTGATGGTGTCCAGTCATCACCAGCTGATGGTGTCCAGTCACCACCAGCTGATGGTGTCCAGTCACCAGCTGATGGTGTCCAGACACCAGCTGATGGTGTCCAGTCACCAGCTGATGGTGTCCAGACACCAGCTGATGGTGTCCAGTCACCAGCTGATGGTGTCCAGTCACCACCAGCTGATGGTGTCCAGTCACCACCAGCTGATGGTGTCCAGTCACCAGCTGATGGTGTCCAGTCATCACCAGCTGATGGTGTCCAGACACCTCCAGCTGATGGTGTCCAGTCACCTTCAGCTGATGGTGTCCAGTCACCTCCAGCTGATGGTGTCCAGACACCAGCTGATGGTGTCCAGTCACCTCCAGCTGATGGTGTCCAGTCACCAGCTGATGGTGTCCAGTCACCTCCAGCTGATGGTGTCCAGTCACCAGCTGATGGTGTCCAGACACCTCCAGCTGATGGTGTCCAGTCACCAGCTGATGGTGTCCAGACACCAGCTGATGGTGTCCAGTCACCTCCAGCTGATGGTGTCCAGTCACCAGCTGATGGTGTCCAGTCACCTCCAGCTGATGGTGTCCAGTCACCAGCTGATGGTGTCCAGACACCAGCTGATGGTGTCCAGTCACCACCAGCTGATGGTGTCCAGTGATGGTGTCCAGACACCAGCTGATGGTGTCCAGTCACCAGCTGATGGTGTCCAGTCACCAGCTGATGGTGTCCAGTCACCACCAGATGATGGTGTCCAGTCACCTCCAGCTGATGGTGTCCAGACACCAGCTGATGGTGTCCAGTCACCTCCAGCTGATGGTGTCCAGTCACCTCCAGCTGATGGTGTCCAGTCACCAGCTGATGGTGTCCAGTCACCAGCTGACGGTGTCCAGTCACCTCCAGCTGATGGTGTCCAGTCACCAGCTGATGGTGTCCAGACACCTCCAGCTGATGGTGTCCAGTCACCAGCTGATGGTGTCCAGACACCAGTTGATGGTGTCCAGTCACCTCCAGCTGATGGTGTCCAGTCACCAGCTGATGGTGTCCAGTCACCAGCTGATGGTGTCCAGTCACCAGCTGATGGTGTCCAGTCACCAGCTGATGGTGTCCAGACACCAGCTGATGGTGTCCAGTCACCTTCAGCTGATGGTGTCCAGTCACCAGCTGATGGTGTCCAGACACCAGCTGATGGTGTCCAGTCACCAGCTGATGGTGTCCAGTCACCAGCTGATGGTGTCCAGTCACCTCCAGCTGATGGTGTCCAGTCAGCATCACCTTGACATTTAGCTGCTTTTATACAGTTTTAGATGAAACACTGAGTTCTGTCTGGTTACAGGTGTTTTCCTTGTTCTGTATTTGTTAGTGGAAACAATGTGAACTATTTCATTTGGTTAGTTAACTGGAGCCAAGCATATATATATTGATGTCTTTTTGTCTGATTGAAGAAGTTAAAGTTCAGCTCATATTGTTCCTTAACAAAACAAACAAACACGACTGAGTTCAGGTTGTCAGATGAACTGTAAAACAGAAGTATCAGGATTAAGACTAGCATCAGTGACTTTACAAAGTTTCCTGTAGAATATCCACACAGTGGAAATCTTTGATTATTATTAATTTAAAATAATACCCTTCTGAAAATGAACCTAAAATGAATAAATAAAATAATAAAGTTCTGTAATTTTAGGTCTTGTTAGTTTAAAACACAGTTAATTGCGATTGATTAATTAATTACAAAGCCTCTAATTAATTCAGTAAATATCACACCTCTCCTTCCTCCATATATCCACCAGCTCCTCAGCTGGGATGCCAAGGTGTTCCCCGGCCAACCGGGAGATGTGTTTCCTCCAGCTTGTCCTGAGAAGACTTGATTCAGAAAAAGAAACTGCGTTTGAACCTATCAGCTGCTGGATGTGACTCTTGAGAGACAGAGAATCATCCATCAGAGTTCCTAGTCCTGGCTGAACACTGCAGAGCGGTGACTGGTGGAACATTTTGAGAACATCATTTTGTTTCTCTAGCATTTAAAACTAGAATTGCTCTGAAAAGGATTAAAGAATTGTTGGAGCTGATTACAGTATTTACAGCTGTGTAACCACTACTCCCAGCTAATTGATGTTAAATGTCTGCAGTTAGAAGGTGGTATAACAACCCCCCTCCCCTTCACCCCTCCAACAAAGATCATTTATTAGGAGCTTAACTATTGTTACCATGGCTACAGGGGGTCAAACGACAGCAGTCAGTTTAAGGGGACATGCCATGTTCAGCCTCCAATACAAAGAACATTCATGACATTTTCACTGTCAGTGTGATGGAAAATAAATGCCATAGTGCTGAGGAGTTTACACTGGCGCCCCCTGCAGTCAGACTGTTGTAACAACCTTCACCATCAATCACTATGAGGGTTTGTTTGTGAGTGTGAACTGGTGGAAGTTGGTTTCTTTAATTTTCTGAAAACTGCAAACCTTTATTAAAAACATTTAAACTTTTTTTTTTATTTCTAAACTCAAAGAAACAATGTGATTCAGTGAGTTTTAATGAAAGCCTTGTTTTAACCAAGTAGAGGGAAATGATTTCCAGTGTTTCCATTAATCATCTGTATTAAATTATAAACACATTGTTTTCTAAAAGTATTAATATATACCTTTCACAAACATTTGTCTATAATTGAAAACCTGTAATCACACCACTGGCTTCAGTCCAGGACCATCAGTCACGTTTTAGTGATGTCACCTCTCCTCTCATTTGTCCAAACAGAACCCCCTCAGGTGGAGTCTGACGGTGTAACACCAGAGAGACTCCACCCCTCCAGGAGATCTGGGCTGTGCTCCAGACTCCTGGATTTAAAATGTGCATTTTGCTGGAACAGAAAACGTAACTGTATTATCTGTGAGTTCACCAGAGGACAGGCTGTGTGGAGTTCATCAGATCCACCTGTAACATCGACTCTAAAACCTTTTTAACACAAAGCAGACTGGGAAATGTTCACTCTGGAAGCAGCAGAGCTTCTTAGAATCCTACAAGTTTAGAGTAAACTATCCATCTCAGGCTGTTGGACTCTGCAGAATGTCACACTTCCCTCACATGGGGGTTTCCTAGACACATTTACAATATTAAACTGTCTGGGGTTTTCCCTCAGTCTGTCTTACTTTCACATCCCATTTCTGTAGAAGTTAAGTTCTACAAAAAAAGTTCTGCTGAAATTAAGCCATCAGGTCAAAACAGAGCTTCCTTAGTATTTAATGACCACCTTCAGTCTTAAAAGTGTCATTTCTAAACCTGTTTGTCATCTTCTTTAGAAATAATTCAGTTTAAAGGAGCAGCAGCCTGCTGTAAGCTGTTTGATCACTGCAGGCTGGAGTGAATGAACAATCATCTTTTCAGGTCAAACTTATGGAAACAGAATAGATCTGATCAGAAGCTCGTTCTGGAGGTTTTATTCCAGATCAATCAGAAAAGCATCAGCAGAAGGCTCAGCGTGGTGGAGACACTCTCACTTCATCCTAACAGAGAAAGTTCCCTAAAGAGTCAAATAAACGTGACGCTGTAGCCGTTTCCTCAGCTCTCTGGGAGTTCACTGAAACAAAACAACGCTTCACATCTAGATTCAGACAGAAGGACGTTCTGAGTAGAAACCAGAGAACCAGTCTTCTGTGAACTTTGACGTTTATTCTTCTGACTTTTAAACAAATGTTGTTGATTTGAGATTTGATGATAAGCTGAAATGTTTCAGTGTCACGCTTCTGTTTCTCCATCCATCCATCCATCCATCCATCCATCCATCCATCCATCCATCCATCCATCCATCCATCCATCCATCCATCCATCCATCCATCCATCCATCCATCCATCCATCCATCCATCCATCCATCCATCCATTTCCTTCCTTCCTTCCTTCCTTCCTTCCTTCCTTCCTTCCTTCCTTCCTGACTCTTGATCCATGGTAGTGGTAAGCTCATTTGCCTGTCAGCCTGTTTTAGTCAGTTTTCTTCTATAGATGTTTTGACCTGGTGGATATTTAAATTATTCTGACGATAAATCCACAATCTCACAACATCCTGATATTGCAAAGACACCAGGCTCACTGGGGCTTGTTGGAAGCCTCTACCAGCGATGGAGACAGAGAGAGAAGAGGAAGTAGAAGTAGGGATGTCAGTTGGTCCTCTGGACCACACAGACCACCAAGTATCCTGCTCACAAACACTAGGTCTGTAGTCCACAAGAGGGAGGATCTGGAGCCGCTCATGACTACTGGACAACTGGACAAGTGTTTCTGTTTAGATTCATCAAACAGTCAATATCTTTGGAAACAGACTGAGCTTTATATCAGTGAACTGTTACATTGAATTGGGTCTTTAAGCTTCACCTAACATGAGAGTGATGCTTTACCATGACGGGTTATCTTCAACGAGAACCAGCCAATAGGGTGAGGTGGTCACCAGCTCCTGAGTCCACTTCACAGACTCAGATGTCAGAACAAGATCCTGAATACAAGCAGCTGAAATGAGTTTCCTCCTCAGGATGAGGTTCAGCCTCAGAGAACGAGTGGGGAGTCTGGACGTCTAGGAGGGACTCGGAGTAGACCCACAGCTCCTCCACATCGAGAGGAGCCAGCTGAGGTGGTTCAGGGATCTGGTCAGGAACGATGCCTCCTGGATAGGTGATTTAGACATGTCCTGCTGGCAGGAGGCCCCCAGGCCGACCCAGAGCACGCTGAAGGGATTTGATCTCCAGGCTGGTCTGGGAACACCATGGAGGTGCTGGGAGGAGGACAGTCTGGGCTTCCTGCCGCCCTGAACCTCAGATCTGGATGAGCACAAAAGACCAAGATGAGGTGAGGTGTGGTGTGGCGAGGAGACTTTATTCATACAGTCCTCCTCTTGGTGGTGCAGCATGTGATCGATGCTACCAGGGACAATGAGCTGATTTATTCTAACATAATACAGGTCAGAGCTGCACCTCTGCCTCTGTTTGGACTCTGACCATCTGTCACTGCTGATGTTACCAGACAATGTTCCACTAAGGAGGCCGACCAGCAGAATAACTAAGACATGACCAGAGGACGCTCTGGACGAGCCCCAGAACTGTTTTGGACAAACATCATGTTTGAACAAGAGGATGCATACAGTAGATATTATTATTATTATTATTATTATTATTATTATTATTATTATTATTATTATTATTATTATTATTATTATTATTATTATATGTTTCTGCACAAGATGCTGGTCCAGAGTCAGCCCAGAAAGATTCTGATCCCTGAGTCTGAGATTTGTATGCAAAGTCCCCCCCCCCCCCACAATGCAGGGACATGACCTCATTGTGCTTGTGTGAGCTAAAAGGATTATGGGAGTCAAAGAGCCAGGATGAGTGAATCAGTTCTAAGAAGTGTTCTTTGTGAAAGGAAAGAGGAATAGACAAAGGAAGTGGAAGACTTTCTGGAAAGTGAAACTAATTAGTCACTTTTTGAACGGCCCTTCTTTTAAGTGCATTTGCTATAAAGGTGGGAGCTCTGGCTGCTGCTTCAGAACATCAGGAGTCCAGACTGAAGAAACATCTGCAGCATCAGGATGAAGTCAGCTCTGATCGGCCTCCTCGCCTGCCTGGTCGTCCTCTCTGCTCAAGGTAGTTTCAGCAGGAAGACCTTGACCTGTAGACCTGAGCCGGTCTGAAGCTGGCAGACTGGGTCTTGTCTCTGCAGCCTCTCACCTTGTTGACATGTTTTCTTTCCACAGGGCAGCAGGCTGACAGGTCCAATAAATGTAAGTGTTCTAGCAGTTTACTGAGCAGAATCAACCCAAAGCTCATTAAGGGAGAGCCGGTTGTTCACCTCCAGGATAACTTCTGCCCACGCACTGAGATCATGTAAGTTCAGGAGGAGTTTTTATTCTGATGTTCTGATGTGCAGCCCCACTCAGCTGTTCTTAACATGTTTCCCTTTCAACCACAGCATCACAACTACAGAACATAAAGAGAAGTGTGTGGATCCAGAGTCACGAATTGGACGATTTATTCTGATGAAGAAAAATCAGTAAGACCATCTGGATGTTCTGATCTCTCACATTCGCTGAGCTGCTTTTTTCTAACAGTTTATTTTGTTGCTTCAGGCACAAAAAGACTGGAGCTGCAGACAAGACGACAGCTTCTGCTCAGACTTCCACCTCACATTCAACGAGGCGCCGCACAGCGTCCACCGAAGGGAGAGGACCAAACCCCACTCAGAAGAAATGAGACCAGGAGACTCTCCCACTGGAAACCAGTGATGGAGCCAAACACCAGGACCAGTCTGCTTCAGTCAACTCATTTCCTGTAAATAGATGCTACCTGTTTTAGAGGTTTATGTACATTTAGAAAAGTTTTAACTGTGAAAAATAAAAGAGTTGATGAAAAATATCTGTTGTTTGAATCTTCTGGTTAAAACTATTCAGTTTGACACACCTGGTGTTTCATAAACAAACAAAAACAGAAAGCTGTTCCTGTGATGGACTGGTTACCTGTTCAGAGTGAACCCACAGACAGCACCCCTGAACCAGATAGAAAAATAAACACAGTTTTAAAAGAAACTAAACTGTCCTGTTAGATATTCTAGAGTGACATGTTTTTACCTTATGGCTGAAACGTGGTTCATCCTATAGCTACAGTCATTTTAGACATTGAACTCCTCCAGGTATTACATCATCACTTTACTGTGGTATATATGACAGCTCTCACACAACTGCTTCTTGAACAAATGGAGGAACTTCTGGGAAAAAGGCTTGTTGGAGGAAAAAGACCAGAAACAGAAAGTGAAGAATCAGTAATGGAAACTGAAAGGATCCAGATTAACGACTTCAGTCTGGATGGAAACGACTTCCTACTCTGGTGTTTAGTGAGGAGGATAAAGACAGACGAACACCTCAGAGTTAAACCCATTAAAACACGACTTTACCAGTTTACAGCTGTTTATCTGTCAAACGTACTCATCAGAGGACTCCAGTACAGGCTGTTATGTTGAAGGACGTTACCTGTCTACAGCCTTCAGGGTCTCCCTACTAGAATGTTAGATGGACAGAAAAATAAAAATCTCTTTATGTGTATCCATAAAGCAATGACTGGATATTTGTGTATTAAATAAAAAACCTGAAAGTATTTCCCTGATAAACACAGGAGAAACCTTTTTAGTGATGTTCATCCATCCTGATGAGTTCACTGGACATAAAGAACTCTTAGTCATCACTAATGCTGTGATTCTGGTCAGAGGGTCTGATGGAGGTCAGAGAGTCCGGAAGGTCAGAGAGTCATGAATGCACACACACACACACACACACACACACACACACACACACACACACACACACACACACACACACACACACACACACACACACACACACACACACACACACCTCCTGTTTGGGGTAAGAAAGAAACCCTTCAAAAGTCCAGAAGTAGAAATACTGGTGAGGAAAACGAAGCCTTACTGGAAAGGAGGACGTTGTTTCAGTAAACTGATCAGACTTTGATCAGACTAGAGTTTGGTGTGGCTGTGGAGGATGGTCTGCAGCTCCTGTGGTGCAGCGTTGAAGCAGCAGCTGCTCTGGTGGATGTAGAAACACCAGCATCACAGTGATGTTATCACTAGAACCGGCTGCTTTGGCATGACCCACCAACGTCTGAGCAACTCTCTGTCCCAAACCGCCAAATGGAGGCTCTGGGGGACCATCTCCTCCCTCAGGGTCACCCTGGAGCCCTTTCACAACTAGATCAGGAACCTCAGAAGGTGTGACTGCATCAAAGAACCCATCACACGCCAGCAGCAGGTAGTCCTCGTCCCCCGACAGCTGGATGGTTGAGCAGTCAGCGTCTCCAGATACGTAAGGCTTCTGGTCAAAGTCGCCTAGAGGAGGAAGGAGAGCTGAAACTTACAGAGCACACCTGAAGGCCTCTTCACATCTCCTTTACAAAGTGGTGGCATTTGAAGACTAGATCATTTTGCAGCTCGGTGGTGCCATCTGCTGGTGGCTTTGGGAACTGGAGTTCCAGTGTTTAACATGAGGAAACAGGAAATGGGGGGAACAATGGTGTTTCTGCAGACAGGATGTGAAGTTTACCTAACAGGGTAACGTCAGTAGGAAAGTCTCAGCAGACCGGAGAGGACATCTGCCTGTGAGACACCATTTCTTTCATTGTTGGACACTGATGACCACAGTAATGACAATCATGTTGTGTTCTTGCTCAATTTAACTTTGTTTCCTAGTTTCAGAGGATGAATATAACTTAAGTGGTACTTTCAGGCATCTCCACCCAGCAGAGGTTGAACTGATCCAACATCAAGAGTTAAAAAAATAAACTTCAGTTGTCTGACTTGTCAGTAGAAGTAGCCAATCAGGGTGTCCTCTCATAATCAGATGTGTTTAATTGGATGAGGCTGGTCACAGGCCTAAAACAGCCTGAGTCAGACTAACTCAGACACACCGGTCCTGATGTGAGGATGGGATTATATTTACCGTCAGGCTTCGGTTTGGATATTACTATTGGGGAAGAGCCCCATGGAGGTGTACGCCTGTAAGAAACCTGCCAGTTGTGTTCATCACTAGTTCTGGCAGGTTTATGTATTTATTTACCTGTGAGGTGGTGTTGGGAAAGTCTTATTTTTTAGGACACTTAGTATTTCACCACGCGGTTAATATTCAGACTGATTAAACAGTGAAACCTTTGCTGAAACCATATTTACTTTGAACAGTCTCTTAGGTTCCTGGTACTAAAAGAAAAATAAGAACAAAAATTAAATTAAATGAAAGGTCAAAAGAGGCCAAGGTTAAGAATGAAGATCAGATATTTAACCCTAAACTCAACAATAATCCACAATATGAACCTTTAAAAGGTCATCTGAACCCAATTGACCCTAAAACTATCGAATAACTTTGTGAAATTGTAAAAAATATAAGAAACGCCTCTCTGTTGAACATGTCTGGTGTGCAGATTAACTGTAATTTGTTTGTGTATGGTTTGAACTAACGGAGGATGGATTAGTAGAAAGCGTTCTAAAGCACAGGGTTTGATCCCTTTGTCTAGTCTCAGTCTTGTTGACCATTTTACAAATCACATCCAGGAGGACATGGGTTGAGGGTATTTCCTAAAGATCATTTGACCTGTAGCAAGTTCTTGTGTCTGATTGGACGGTCAAAGCTCCTGCCTTGGTCTGCCCTGATCCACATTACACCGGATCCTTCATGTTCCTCCTGCAGGTGGTGGGTCCACAGGTGGATGAGCCCATGTATCTGGTTCGGGTTGGGCCTAGCCCCACCATGCGCTCGGGCCCCAACCCCAAGCCTGGCTCTAGGGTGGGACCCTGGTAACCCTCCGGGCCCCGTACTCTGGCTCTTTTATTTAACCTCCATGAAGAGTCGTCTGAACTGCACGTTGTCTGACTCTTCACCTAGGACCAATTTGTCACAAGTGCCCCAGACAACATATCTCCTAGGATCATTACGGCACTGTTACAACCCCCTTTCTGTCTAGGAGTGGAGAAGGAGGCCAACACAAAACGATGAGGTTCAAAGCAAAAGGATATTTATTTTTATATCAGACAAAACAGGAGGAGGACTGTTCAAACCAATAACAACTCGACCAACGGGAATAAATAACATCCAATCTCTTCTACTCAAAGTATCATTAAATTACCAATAAATAATCTAAAAGCAGAATATTAATAATTTAAAGGTAAAACAGAATAAAGGTCTGGAGAGGTTAAGACAAAGCTAAACTGTGGAATCCCACACCAACATCACTTTGTCTAAAACACTTTAAACCGCCATAAGCTCTCAGCACCGATCACACACACCCAGGGGACCAAAGCGCCTGGCTGCAGCGGTCTGTGCGCAGTCCTTGATTGCAGGTTGGACCCAGCTGGGCAGCTCTCTTCTCTCTGGAGCGCTGCTGGCTGGAGCGAGTGAGAGGAGGTCGGCATGGCACCGGCGCTCTCCAAGGTGCTGGACCGTAACAGGAACTCAAACTCCTCATCAATTGACGTAAAAGACACATTTGACTGAAATTCTATTGATATTATCAGGACTCCACTAACAACTCAACTAAGAAGATTTTTCTTCCAAGTTCCATAAAGGAGCCCATGAATATTGAAGGTTGAATGCATCTTTTCCTTTCACTGATGATCAAAGTATGAGGACTGCATGGGGAACAGTTATTCTCCATTTAGCCTGGTTACAGTGATCATCATAACCATCACAACCATCCTATTCAATCCCATTCAAGCAGCGAGGACTTAAAGCCCTTTACTAATCAAACTGCGGGGTGAAATGTGTCATTTAGAGCTAATTAAATGTATTCTGAGACGTATAGGCAGAATAGATGAGAAAATAAGATTTGATACCAACAACTTGTGTTTCCCTCAAAGAGAACTAATTATGGTTCCTGTTGATGTCAAAGGTTTGTTTGGGGTTGGGTTTCTGTCTCACCTCCATGGAAATGTAATTACATGACTGGAGATGAAGTCTGTGGAGTGTCAGCGGGGCTCCTTTGGGTCCAACAACAACAACAACAACAACAAGAAACTATTCAAATTATTAATAAGTGGGACTTAAAATATCAGGAATTTTGGAAAAAATGTTACAAATCATTAATGCTTTTGGCCACTTGATGGCACCAAAACAATCTATAAATGTAACTGAATGAAGTGGGAGGTGATCGATGCTCTGGATCAAGAGGTCAAGGTTCAATCCCAGCCCAGACCATGTACTGAAGCATCATTGGACGAGATACTGAAAACCCAATTGCCTCCCAGGCAGTGGCGGATCTAGAGAAACATTTATGGGGCGGTAAAAGAGGACGAAGACTTTTTCTGGGGTGGCACCATATAGGAGAATATTATATATCTATGCTGGCTGAGGTGGCAGCAGGGGTGGCAAGGCTATCTTTTAGGGAGGCAACTGACACCCTGTGCCACCCTAGTAGATCCGCCCCTGCTCCCAGGTGCTGTGAAACTGGCTGCTGCTCCTCAAGGATGTGAGATTAAAATTTCAGAAGTTGTGCATTTAAGAAGCTTTAATACTTTCTCATATTTAACTCTTTCATCCCAAAGCTGGATGGTCTAGGATCTTCATCTAGCTCAAAAGACATGTTTTAGGTTCTGAGCTGCTGAATACCTTCACATCATCTTTCTCGAGGTAGTTGCTGCTACACTGGATGACAAAACGCTTCATATTCTCAGTGAACATTAGCTTGATGACAGAGTGAGTGATGTCACAGCAGAGGTGTCGTTTAGCAGGCGGCTTTGTGATGCCTCCTGGTCTGCATACCCACTGTAGAGCTGGTATCTCTTATGAGTCCATCAGCATTCACTATATAGAAAAAAGACACTTGTGTTGGGAGTAAATGAGCATCAAGCCGAGCTCAGGTCAGAGGATGAGGCGACAAACTGAATGGTGAGAGCAGCTTTAATGTTTGGTGAGAAAAATGAAGAGTCTGGAATATTCTGATAGCAATCCATCCTGATACAGTAACGTAGTGTGTGTGTGTGTGTGTGTGTGTGTTAAATCAGAATGACTCAGCTTTCTGCAGGAGGTGTAACAGCTCTCTACAAGCTCAGCAGGACCTGACATGTCCACCTGCTGAGTTTCTGCCACAACATGTTGTTTCTGTCAGGTCCCAGTTCAGTGCACAGGTTCTGCTTTTCACTGACAAAAAGACCTCCTGCTGGCTGCTGGACCCCACTGTGATCAAACCGTAATCAGACATGTCCTGAATGGGAATAAAAAAATACAGAGAGAACTACAGAGAAAGGCAACAACTTCAGAGACAAAGAAATACTTTAAAAAAATCTAAAATGTTATAAAAATGCAACCTAGTCAGAAGAAGTCCCGATGAAGACTCAGAAGGTCCAACCCTGAGCGATGTTCACTTCAATGGAATGCTTTAAAAAACAAATACATGCAGACCTCAGTGAGAACCTGGCATCAATTAAAGGTCAAAGTTCAAATGATGAGATCATCTTAGAGAGGTCGACTGTAGCAGGGTGGCTGCAGACTGTCATCAACTCATCACTCCATTGTTTTTACCTGAATCAACACGAGAACATCATTTTCACTGTAGTGATGGAAACATTTTAAAACTCCTGTTCAACCATACTTGTGTTTCTTCCATTAAACACGTCCCTATTCAAACTGGAGCTCATCAAACTGAGTCATGACTCTAGATTGTTCTTCTCCTCCCACACCGTGACGTTTTCTTACGTCAAACATTGCAGATAAACCGGTTCAGAGTCCATTATTTAGGGTGGGGCGACGACGAGCTGCCAGCCTTCGGATCCAACCACACGTTTAAAAATATATACCATCAAACTACTGTGGAGGAGACAAGTGAGAGCCTGTCAGTTAAAACACAGTCATCCTGGTGAAGTGACGACTATAGAGTCATAAAAACCAAATATATAGTCAAAGAGAAGGACGCTGAAAAAGGTTGTATTGTTTTAATGTGAACAAACCAAACTGCAGGTAAATGGGTAAAAGCTCTAACACTGTGACTGAGTAAACATGCTGGGATTCATACAGCGCGGTGCTGCGATCAACAATAACGAGTGAGGGCTCAACCTGTGCACTTCATGTCAGAACCAGACTCAGTTTTTACCAAGGATACTGACTGGTCTTTAGGTTGAATTAGCACAAAAAAAAAAAAAAAGGTATAAAAATTAACACTAATATTTAATTAGGAGGAGGTCAGATGACCGTGTTATAAAAAAGGTGGAAGCTGTGGGAGTTGTACTGTAATAAATTAATTCCACATGCTTCCTGTTACAAATGATCAGTGAACGAGGACGTCCATTTATCAGGTCAGAGACATTTCAATAAATAAATAAATACATCCGTTTGACTCTGAAACCTCAACCTGTTGATTTGCATAATTTAAAAAAACAAATTTTAACATCAGACAAAACAAAAACGCTAACATTGACCAATGCCTCTAAACCCCCCCCAAAAATGAATGAAATCCTTATCAGAGACTCTAGAAAACGGCTTGTTTTATAAACAAAGGACAGCTGGTTGAGTCCAGGCTTTGTCCACCTGAGTAACATCTTCATAGATCACTGGGCTTGTCGTCTGGTACCAATCCCGACTTGAACCAGCCTTCATCAGGTGGGGTCACTCATACGTTAGAGAACCTCTAACCCTGTTTAGCAACAGAAGAAGATAAAAATCGGCGTTGTACCCTGAAGAAGTGACCTGCACACAACCATGAGTCGTCTCAACACGACGCTTCCTCCTCAGGTCTTCACCCTGCTGGATATCCATCCCAACACCACTACAGGTGGGCTTCTCTAGACTTTCTGTTCGTGATAAATAACCCAACATTAAGGCTCACAGCAGTAATAACCGTTTTGAATGGCATTCTCTTTGACCGTCTCAGCTGTTCTCCTTTGATTCAAGTCCAGTAAAACTTTCAGCAGGTCGTTCAGGCTGGCGTTTCTGCCCTCCTGCTCCACCCAGATGTTCAGCAGCTCGTGGACTTTGTCTTCGTAGGTAAGGGGCTCTTTGCTTTTGATCAGATTGTCGCTCAGGCCGAGGCCACGGAAGAACCTCTTGTGATAGTCCACGTCGAGATCTCCAAAAAGGTCAAAGCAGCTCCTGAGGGACTCGATACCTGCAAACATACACGAAGACCATCAAACACCTGGACTCTGATGATGTTATTTCTACTAGGAATGGGTTGGTTTCTAGTATTGATGGTAAAAAGTCAGTGACAACAATACATGTTAATATAGGAGGTAGGAGACCCTATAAGCACTGAGCCCCACCCACCACACAGAGGAGCCACTTCATGGATGACATTTCTGTCTTAAAAGCAGGAAATAAAAATGTCAAATAATGCTTTTTTACATTTTGTTTAGCCTTTATCACACCTTCAGAACCCCAAACCAACCCATTCCTAATATTAACCATCTCAAACTTATACAACCTCTACCATTACAAAGCGCTCTAATCCAGCTAGTATAACATAGTGTGAGAGATTTTCATTGATTTTTTTTTAAAGAAAAAGTAACGAAGAGCAACTTTACCATTCAGAGGAACAAGTTTGGGAATCGGCTCATCTTCCTAAAGGACAAAAGGAGAAACCTCAATAATGTGACAAATAAACCTTCTCAAAAATAAACACCTCATCTTTATGTGGGCGAACACAAATCTAAAATTCAAGGTGTGATAAGCACTGCTGGTGATTTTTATAGGGAACAAACGAATAATATCAAAAACTTTAGCCAAGTGAGAAAAATGAGGCCGTTACAAACTGGACTGATGAGAGTGTTGACTGGGTTCATCCAGTACAGGAGCAAGAAGGAAAGCTCACATTCAATGTAACCATGACTGAACAAAGTCACAAAGACACAAATGAAACTAAGGAAGCAGCTGAGAATCAGGAAGCACGGACAGAAGCTCGAGCCGTTAGTCTCACCGTCCTGCTGGGCGGCGTGGAGGCTGCAGGTCGGGCAGAACACAGCAGGTTGGTTAGGCTTTGCTGGGAGTTAGTGGCAGAGCTGCTGCAGCTTTCAACCAGTGTTTTACTCTCATCCTCCAAATCAGCTGAGCGGGGGAAACGCACCTGTGGCTGGAACAGGAGTGGGTTTGTCCCACTACTACTGCACACCTCAGCGTTATACTGGAGAGGAGAAGGCAGGGACATTCTTCATATGTAAGGTTATTTCATTATGAAAAGGAAGACGCTAAATTAAATTGTGTCCATTATTTTTGGGTTGTTTTATTTGCTTAAAAAAATTAAAACAGCAACTCTATTTAAACTAATAAAAATAAAACTAAACAGTCATTTTTCCCCCACTGCTGAACATGTTTCATAATAAATGACAGAAGGTGGCGACTCACCTGGTCAGGTTTCATTCTGCCTGAAGGTCCTCTCTGAGAGCCTGAAGACAGGAGACAGGTTTCAGGAATAAGGTTGTAAGATATGAAACATTTGACCAGCTATCAGTCAGTCCAACAAATCACAATGAGTCAGACAGGTGACATTTTGACATGTTTGTGGGCGGAGCAATGTAAGCACACGTTAACTGATTTACCAATTTAGAACTCAAAAGTCCAAAAATGGAGGAAATAGTTGCTCCCCTAAAAAACAGTCTACCATCTGGGATTACTTTGTCTTTAAACCGTCTGCTTGATCAGACGTAAAGATGTCAGCAGAGCACTCAAACATCTAGAGGTCACCCTCCTGCTGAGGATGCTAAGCTAACACAGCTGCTGCTGCATCATCATCAAATCACGCAGACTTCAAACTGCAGCAGAGATTTATTAAATGGAAGCAGTTTTTGTTTAAGTTTGTATTTGTTGTTTTCATACTTAGATAAACACTGGAACAACCTGTAAGAAGCTCCGTATCAAGAAACTAATTCATAGGCCAAAACAACAACAACAACAACAAACACTCCACAAATTGCTCTTTAAAAAAAAAAAAAGAAGACCTGCAAAGGGCTCAGCCTATTGTCAATGGCTGGTTGATGAATTCATCCAAATACTCGACCTTAAAGCTGCAGTTTGGAGTATTTGAGCAAAAGAGAACTTTCAGAACCCAACGTACCAAGGCCCCTCCCAAAACATCCCTTCTCCCCCATCCTGCTCCCTCTAACCCCACCTCTACATGCACATCGCTCTGGTCTCTAAAGCGTTTAGTGGCTTTTCCTTCTGAAGTTGATATAGCCCTCGGTAGGTGGGGAATAGCAAACTTTTTAGCAAAAATTTGCTCCCGACTTCTCCATGACCGGCCGTGCTCTTCTAATATGGCGACTGTAAACAGGAAGACCAGAGCGCCCTGTGCACGGCCCCACCTCTACAGCAGACAATGAGGAAACCCAAATTCTATTGGCTTAAAACATTTAGTGGACAGTGTAAATTCATAGGGGTCCATGGGAGGAAGGAGGGTCTTCAGAAGACTAACACGCTGTGGAGCTCTACCCATATCTCAGAGTTTAGACCTGAAATATCATTTCACACATCAGACTGCAGCTTTAATAAGGAATCTGACTTCTCATCCATCAGCTACTTGAAGTCTAAACTCAAATATTTCACTTAAAATAAAATAATGCAGAAAACACATGAGCTAACTAAAGATGTTTGGTTAATGGTGAATCTTTGAGTTGAATTCAACAGATTTTAATGCCACAGTGACAAAACAGCAAAATCAGGAAATACAATCTCACATTATTCTAAGGAAAACTATCATAATCATATAGAATTGATTCTATTGCATCAGATATGCGTTTCTTCAGCAGGAGGTGTTGGTGCTTCAGATACCATGGCACTGTGTGAGATCATCACTTTAACATCACATGATGTGAAGCCCAGTTTAACAGGTTTCTGTGCCAGAGCAATACGGCTGCACGGCTCACTGTTACACACAGAGGAAAACGCTGTGTGTGGCTGATGGAACTACAGTCAGGTATGAACAATTAGTTATTTCAAAAGGTCAACAATAATCCACATCGCTGAGCTGAGGCTTCATCGCTCTGTGGGCTTAATGTAAAACCAACAAATCAGTGTTGTTTTCATAAACAAGCACTATAATTATAGCGTTAATGCACCTTTTTAAAGACGTTAACGAGCTAAACGTGACTCTTTGATGACTAAAATGAGCCGTCTGAGTATTCGTCAGCTTGTGACAACCCTGCTGATTGATTCCATATTGTGTCCTGATTTAATCAACTCCATGTTTGCTTTGTTTGTTATTTTTGTTTTACTAAAAATGCGGCGCTACGTTCAGCCATTAAAACCACTGACAAGCTAATGGCTAGGTTAATGCACTCCAAGTCCTGATTAGTGATTTGATTCATTAAACAGTAACATGTCTTTGTCATCGTTATGGCAGAACGTTAGACCAATACTTATAGTGTTGATTGAATACTTTGGTTATTGTAGTTTTGTCTAGTTTGGATGTTTTTCGTTACCAAAACAGCCTATGGTACTTTGAACTGATTGATGTAAGTGATTCAAACTTACTGACCTAAATTACTTTGTCAAATGATTAATCGTTTTTTGACTAAACTGACTCAAACTAATCAGCATTTTAGTCCAAAAGATTAAAACCTGATCAAAACAAGACTGGAACAAATCAGAACAAGGCTGGAGAGAGAAACCGGTTTATCGTGACGCACGCTGAAGAAACATTAACTACTCAAAATACTTTCCAAAAATGTTACTTCAAGCTCCGCCCCTCCCTACATTATGTAAGAGGTTTAACTACAGAGTGAATTCCACTCAGCAGGACTTTCTTCTCTTAATCTGGCAAAACATGAATATTTAATAAATCTTCTGATGTTCAGCAGGGATTCCTTTCACTGTCTGACAGTTCTAGACGTGTTTTTGTTGCTAATGGTTTAGGATTGGATTTCTCTCAAACCGCAGGTGATGTTTGTACGTTTAAACAAGTATTTTCCACTTACCTGACATTCTACGTCTCCTCCACAAGTAAAACATCCCAACAAGAAAAACCACCAAACCCACGACACAGGGCACAACGATCACAGCCTCTAAACAGAGAGAGCAGAGAAACATTTAGACAGCTGTAATACCGCGTCCTGAAGAAACCCTCTGAAGGTAAAGCATTATGTGAAAAAAGCCTTTTCTAAGATCAGAGCTCTGTACCTGAGGACGACTCCGATCTGGGCTGGATTTTCTTGCACTCTGCATCGGTGGTAGATGTGCAGTTCCTCACAATCACTTCATCACTTTTACACCTAGTTTGAAGGGAGGAAACAGGACTGATGAAGGAGCAGCCTCCGAGTTAAGCGCCCTAAAGAGCAGCGTCACCTTCCCACCCCTCTAGCTTCCAGACACTCACCTCGAACACTTCTTGCACACTTCACAGGCCTCGTCAGGATGACAGTACCTTCCTGGTTTGCACTGACACTGAGTATCCTGAGTGGGGGTGCACTGCCTCACTACTTCCTGATCTGTGAATGCAGAATTTCACAGGTTTTATTAAGTCAGAGTTTATGAACATGTGATTTTCCTCTAGTCATTCTAATCACTGTCTAGCGGCGGTACCTGGGCGACACCGTGTGCACTTGAAGCATTGGTCTAGGCCGTTAGCGTGCTCGGTGAACGTTCCAAACACACACTCTTCACAGGTTCCCTTCCTTCTTTCTTCGGTGCAGTGCGACTTCACATATTCACCTGAAACACACCCATCTGGTCAAACAGTTGCCAACCTGACTCATGGGTTAGCTCTCTGCTGAGGCACTGCGTCTTACCGGCTTCACAGTTTAGACAGCAGATGCCGCCATGTTGGTACTCCAGGTCAGTGCAGTAGGTGTGCATCATCATCACCACGTCCCTCCGGTCAGAGCCGGGCTGAGGGAACGACCCCACATGTCCAAGGACACACAATGCACTGAAAACCTTTGGAATCAGATAAGAGTGTCAGACTCAAGTTTATTAAGCCATCCGAAAGTGACAGAAATTAAGAGCAACACATTACAAATGACAAAAGAAAACCAAATATTTTGAGGAAGATTGATTCACCAGACACAGACCATGAAATAACAAAAAACTGAACTATCTGAATAGAATTGGATCATAAAATATTGTTGGGTGAATTTCCAGCCAATATTCATCAGTCATATGACCATGGGTGATTTATTTGCACATTCTCGCAGGCGGAGCAAAGTAAACATGTACGGACTGATTTGCCAATTTAAAACTCACAAGTTCAAATACAGAGAAACTACAGAACATGACAAAAAACACAAAGTGGCCCATGTGGGATTACTTTGGCTTTAAACCAGCTGCTGGTAGCAGTAAAAAAAACCTCTAACATCATGTTCACCATCAGGATGAGAATGCTATGCAGCTAAAAGACTCCAAAGTGTGGTGGAGATTTATTTTAACGGAAGTGACACGTTCATTGAAGGAGAACAGCATTGTTCTAATGTTTCTACTTTCAGCTGATATACAGTACTTTATTGATTTACTGGATCGATAACTGTTGCAGATCCGATTCACTTTGAAAACTTTCTCATTTTCCTCGGAACAACAAAACCAGATCAAACAGGTTCACAGAGGTGGGTAGTAACTAGTTACATTTACTCAGTTACATTTACTTGAGTAACTTTTTGAAAAAATGTACTTCTATGAGTAGTTTTACTTCACCATATTTTTTACTCTTACTTGAGTATTATTTTTAAGTATCACTACTCCTACTTGAGTAAAATCTCTGAATCCTCTGCCTACTGTGAGTAACTTTACAGAAAACAAACATGTTTTAACAAAAAATACAGACCACCTGTTTCTGCAACAGCTTTGTTTTCCTACTCTCATTTTCTAGCTAGCTAGCTAAATAGATAGCCACATAGTTAGCTCTACTAAGTTTTGGTATTATATTTTAAAAAATACTTTGAAAAGTGTTTCTTCTGCTTAAATTTGCAGTTTTGATATAAGGTTATGTATTTGTATCGGTGTTTATTTTAGCCTACTAGAATTTCCCCCAAACTTTATATTTTTGTCTGTCTGATGACATAATTTTTAAAAATCAGATAGATGTTACTCAGTACTCAAGTAAACTTTTTACCAGATACTTTTTTTTACTCATACTCAAGTATTTTTTGGGACGGCAACTTTTTACTTTTACTTGAGTAAAAATATGTTGTAGTAGTGCTACTCCTACTTAAGTACATTTTTGGGGTACTCTACCCACCTCTGCTGGTTCATACAGCATCCTGCAGAGATCCACTGTCCTATAGGCTGCTGTCATACCCAACCATGTGACCTCACCGTCATCATCACCCTGATCAGAGGGCTGCAGGTTGAAGGTGTTGCAAAAACTTTGAACAAGAGAATTCTGGTAGTTCTAGTGTTCAGAATCCTGATTCTGTAAATAATGAGTGTAAAGCTAGAACACATGGCTGAATGACGTCATCAGACTGACCTGTGATCCATTTCAGAGACACACACTGAAGCTGTGGTTCTGACACTAGAATAAGTCTGATCAGCTGTGATTAAAACTCAGAGCCAAACCAAGAAACAACGATCACGTGACTCCCCTCAGACCTGCAGCACCTGGCCAGGTGGGGAATCACCTAATAAGGCAACACTGACATGTGATCATAAAACACCAGGTGAGGGGCGGGGACAGGAAATCTGCTCACACCCACGTGCACACGCTCATGTTTGTGTGCACATGAAATCACCCGGCTTTTTTCCCTTTTTTAAAATAAAAGTTAATTAACGATGAAGGAAAGTTCAGAAATCCCTAGTTTAGAAACTCACACTGACCTTAGTGGTCAGTTTAGAACCTAAAACGTTTGGTTTGTGGATGCCATCCTCTCCTCTCTAAGGCTCAAACAGGAAAAAACAACAACTTCAGGCTGACGTCTTTCTTTTTAGTGGCTCTGAATGTAAACAGCAGTTTATCAATAAATACTAAAAACATCTAATTATTCAATTAAAACATGAAACCGACCCAGACGGCGGAAACAGGAGCGAAATCTGACTTCAGGCCTTTTACAACGGATACATTTAAACAGTTACCTGTTTGTCTGAGAGAAGCTCTACTGAGTCAATAAACGACAGGATGAACGAACTGATGGTTTTCAAGCCCAACCTTGGAATTTGGCACTTTGGTTCCAGAGCGCGCATGACGCACCAACAGCTCAGTGACACATTCCTGCTCCGCTTAATGCGCTCGTTGTGTTTAAGACTTTAGAACTTATACTACTACTACTACTATTAAACTACTTTTATACTAAAAACCTCACAGCTTTAGATTAAATTAAACGCCATCAACAGAAACGCCTGGAAGAAGGTCGCAGACTGAGGGAAGTCACCTGGACTCTCAGTTCAGAAAAGCGCAGCTTTCATTCACCAGGAACCACAAACAGCAGTCAAACCTACCGTCACAGTGAAGGTGTTCATCTCCTGGTAAATAATGTCCCAGAACTCACCGCGGCTCCTTACTAATCGCAAATGACTGAAGAAGGGCTGAGAAACTTAGAAAAAGAGACAAGCCCCGCCCACCACTGACGTAACCCACCTGCTGCCGCTCAAAGAGCGATTTATTCATAGGGAACACACATAAAGATATTTAGTTGTTATATTCATTTTATTTTATACTTTTATTTCTGGATTTTAGCATCTAAAATATGTCTGATCAGGTCATTTAGTCCCTCAGGGTTGGATCTCCTTTAGCCTACAGAACTACATTCTGGGTCTCCGGGTTCCTATTGGAACCATTCCATGAATGGTTCCTACCTCATAAAACCTTGAACAAAATGCATAAAGTAATTATTTAATTTAAATAGAATTGTCCTTTTGAGCTCAATTTCTCATGCTGGAGCGTCTTCTAATATCACCCCTTTTCTCTGGTTTTTATCAGACAGTTAAAGTTTTAAAGTTCTGATTCACACAGGTGGAGCTCAGTAGGGGGCGGGGCCAAACAGTCTGTCATTAAAGGGATATTAGGTCATTGTGAAGCAGGTTATCAATTATTCAATCAATCAATCAAATTTTATTTAGAAAGCACTATTCATGCCTGGGGCAGCTCAAAGTGCTCAAAGTATTAATCTACACCCATCAGTTACAACATCACACAATAGTGAGTGGAGCCTCAAGAAACAGGAAGAGGAAGAGAGACAGTGCTGTAGATCAGTGATGAAATAGCACAGGAGAATTCAACCACTTCAGGTGTTATTTTTTAAAAAGTGGCAACTGTGGCTCAGGGAGGCTGGGGGTTTAATCCCCACCTCTGGCCATGCGTTAAAGGGTCTCTGGCCAAGATACTGACGAGTATGTGTGTGTGTGTGTGTGTGTGGTGTCTCCCTGATGAGCAGCCTGTGGAATGTGATGTGTAGCCAATCAGAGAGCGAGGTGACAGACACACGCTGCACAGAGTGGGGAGCACATCAAAACAGCTGTATGTACTTTGATACACCTGGTAACAAAACTGTCAGAGTTCGTTGTTGTTAATATTTAAAATCAAAGCGGCCATGTTTGTTTACTCTGAAGTCACGTTTGATCTCAGAAGTTCTGTGAGATTTCACGTCTGACCTGAGGATGATCGTGGGTGAAATCAGTTCATGTGTGATGTGTTGTCTTTTCTGTGCACACCACACACCGTAGGACCTGAACGGTTAACATCTTTGATTTTTTATCACCTGTGTGGTTTCTAATTATTTGAAATCTGATGACAATTTGATAATCTTCCCATGTGAACCGGCCCAGACGTCCACAGATAAATGAACTGAAGGAAGTAATGTTGGAGCTCTGTAGTTAGTGATTCAGAAGAATGTTTCAGAAGTATGTGTGTGTGTAGGTGTGTGTGTAAACAGAAAAGTATTTACGCAACTAGCTCAGGATAAAGAAAGCAGTGAAGTCAGAGTGTTTCTCCTTTGAGACGTTGCTCATGTTGTTAGAGGAAGGAGGATGAATGAGGTTGTTGTCCAGCTTCAGTTAAATACAGTGGAGGAAATAATTATTTGACCCCTTGCTGATTTTGTAAGTTTGTCCAATGACAAAGAAATGAAAAGTCTCAGAACAGTATCATTTTAATGGTAGGTTTATTTTAACAGTGGCAGATAGCACATCAAAAGGAAAATCGAAAAAATAACTTTAAATAAAAGATAGAAACTCATTTGCATTTCATTGAGTGAAATAAGTATTTGAACCCTCTAACAAAAAATACTTAATACTTAGTGGAAAAACCCTTGTTTGCAAGCACAGAGGTCAAACGTTTCTTGTAACTGATGACCAAGTTTGCGCACATGTTAGGAGGAATTTTGGTCCACTCCTCTTTGCAGATCATCTCCAAATCCTTAAGGTTTCGAGGCTGTCTCTGTGCAACTCTGACCTTCAGCTCCCTCCATAGGTTTTCTATAGGATTAAGGTCCGGAGACTGACTAGGCCACTCCGTGACCTTAATGTGCTTCTTCTTGAGCCACGCCTTTGTTGCCTTTGCTGTATGTTTTGGGTCATTGTCGTGCT
>SSNR01000426.1:302431-340972 GCA_006937965.1 Callopanchax toddi | reverse complement strand
CACGCCTTTGTTGCCTTTGCTGTATGTTTTGGGTCATTGTCGTGCTGGAACACCCATCCACGACCCATTTTCAGTTTCCTGGCAGAGGGAAGGAGGTTGTCGCTCAGGATTTGACGATACATGGCTCCGTCCATTTTCCCGTTAATGCGGTGAAGTTGTCCTGTGCCCTTAGCAGAAAAACACCCCCAAAGCAAAATGTTTCCACCTCCATGCTTGACGGTGGGGACGGTGTTTTGGGGGTCATAGGCAGCATTTTTCTTCCTCCAAACACAGCGAGTTGAGTTAATGCCAAAGAGCTCAATGTTGGTCTCATCAGACCACAGCACCTTCTCCCAGTCACTCTCTGAATCATTCAGGTGTTCATTGGCAAACTTCAGACGGGCCTGCACATGTGCCTTCTGCAGGATTTTAATCCATTGCGGTGTAATGTGTTTCCAATGGTTTTCTTGGTGACTGTAGTCCCAGCTAATTTGAGGTCATTAACTAACTCCTCCCGTGTAGTTCTAGGATGATGTCTCACCTTTCTCAGAATCACTGACACCCCACGAGGTGAGATCTTGCGTGGAGCCCCAGACCGAGGTCGATTGATGGTCATTTTGTGCTCCTTCCATTTTCGAACAATTGCAGCAACAGTTGTCACTTTCTCTCCCAGCTTCTTGCTAATGGTTTTGTAGCCCATTCCAGCCTTGTGCAGGTCTACAATTTTGTCTCTGACATCCTTGGACACCTCTTTAAATGAAAATACCTCAACATGAAGGCTTTCCTCAGCTAGGTAAGGTTAAAAAAGGAGATCTCTTTTTTTTTTAAATCTCATGACAGCACTACCTAAAATATTTTTAATCTCAGGGTAATATTTATTAGGTATGTCATAGTTCCTGTCATTAAAGTCATTGAACACACCTTGTTTTCCTGTTGCAAACATCAACACAGCTTCCAAAAGTGTGTTTTAGTTCAAATTAAACAACAGTTGTGAATAGAAGCCATCCTGTATTAAATCCTCTCCAGAAGCATCCATCAGTACAGAGTTTAGGACAGCTGAATCTTTTGACTCCATGTTAAAATGCTATCTAACAAACAGTTGCCTGCAGAGCACAGATAAAGGCTCAAACAGGAAGCAGCGTGTTGTGGATGAAGAGGACACATTGATATTGGTTGGAATAAAACGAAGTACATAAAACCACGTTTCAGTCAGTCTAACAGGATGCATCCAGCTGTGGCTGTAGACTCACAGACTGGGCTCAGAACTCTGGGTTTCCTCCGACTGATGTAAAGGATGCAGTTTCTGTTTATGTCTGCTGTGCATTGCCTCTATACAACCTCCTATTTTATTATTTGGCAGCCCATGTTCTAAGCCACTCACTAGAGTTTGCTACATTTGTAAATTTCAGGACCGTTTACCCAGCATGCTCCTGGAATATGTGTTTTTGATGATAAGGACAGGAAAGGGACTGAGACCAAACCTCCAAGCTTCTATTCTAAGATAAGACATGAATTTTGTATTTGCTGTTTTCTGCTCAGTAGCCTGGTCAGCATCACTTCTAATCAGATTGTTTTTTCTATTGAGTAAACTGAGAGGTAGTCTCAGGCTTTCTGCAGGGACAAAGAATACTCATTACCTTTAAGAAATGATCCATAATCATGAGTCCCTTTGGACATAGGTATGCATACAACAGCACCTCGGTCCGCTGGGCTGCACATATTATTGACGGAGAAGCAGCGCTATTTCTGCACGCTTGGATCGAATCATTAGTGAGGATAATTCAGTGATCGCTGGATACTGGTGGGGACACGTCACCTCCATCCATGCCAAATCTACGCCCATGTGTTGTACTGTGGTACAAACGTTGTATTGCAGTATATATGTTGTACTGTGGTATATATTTTGTATGTTGTACTTTGTTATACATGTCCACCACAATTCCACCTTCTCCTAAATGAGACAATAGGTTTTCTGTCAGGATGACTTGCTATTACTCATTTAGGTGAATAATAAAACTTGTTTCCTCAACTTGGATGTAGGATGAGTAAAAACAAGCAGAGATGTAAGAAGGAAAAGGCCTCACCCTCAGATCGCCTCAGTCTTAGTCATACTACGTAGTCACTGTTTAAACAAATACTTTCATTTGTATTTAGTGTTACATTTTGTCTTGTGTCTATTAGGTATGTGATCAGTGTGTGATCCATACTAATAGTGCGTGTGAAAACAACTGAAATCTATGTATGTATCTCATCGTGGAAAGTCCCCTGTATTACACAACATCAGTCATAAACCTGCTGATAGGTGGAAGTCTAAAAACCTGTTTTCCTCTGACAGAAATGACGTGCTTCTCCGAGCTTCTAGCTTAATGACAGTAAACAGCATTTGTATCTTTAGAGTCATCAAACTGTTGACTTCCCATCCTGTGATTTTTTAATAACAAGATTCTGGTTTATTTATGATAACATTGGTTCTATAAAGTTATAAACACTGAGTGATAAGAAGAATTTGTTTTTCTTTTCCGTCCTCTGCTGATGTTGTTCCACCCACCAGTGGAGTTACTGATCGTTTGGATTCCAGCTGTTAGACACGCGGACTTATTCATCCTCGTCACTGCAGCTTATCTGAGAGTCACTGACTGATCATCTTCAGATGGTTACAGGGTCTCAATGACATTAAGCACAGCTGGCACTGAGCCAGAAGTGCATGATATCTAAATGGATGGGAATAGAAAACAGAAGTTTTTGATTTCAGAACATAAAGTCCACCAGGTTCAGAGCATGGAGACCCCAGGAAGACCACTGTGTGTGTGTGGCACAACACTCAGACATAAAACATACTAAGACAGACAATAGAAGCCGTGCACCCACCCACACTCCACATATATACTCTATACCCCCAGGTCCAGGCACCAGAGGGCACAATTAGTCCTCAGACCCAGAATATTGTCCTCTCCCTGCAAGAGCTGATGAGGAAGTGACCAAGTTGCTCCATCACTCCCTCTTTCTGAGAATCCTCTGAGTTGGTGGGGTAAGAATCAAGAAATGTTTCTTCTGATTTCCAAGGAGGCAAAGTGGTACAAAGTGGTATCTTGCAGAATATTATAACCATCATTTCACCAAATGAATAAAAGACTCTACACCTTGTCTTGCTGTGGACATTAACAGGTTAATCTATCATGGCTGAACTGGCCTCCAGTATCACTGAGTGAGATGAGATCACTTCTTAACTCAATAACTTGGGACAAGTTGAACTTTCAGCTGTACATTTATTTCCAAAAGGCAGCATATACATTTGCAAATACTACTGTAAAGAAATCATCCAAGTGCCTCATAATTATCAATATACCACAAAGCTGCCCCGGCCGGCATGACCAAACCTAGACGTTTAGCACTAGAAAAGCTCTGCAGCCTGTTCAATATTATTATCTTAAATACATTTTCAACTAATACCTTTAAATGTGTGTCTGAATGGTTAATTAATTTTCTTCCTCGGCGTTACCTTACAACATTCACCATTTACAGTAGTTAAACAAGGCACAAGAATAGTGATATGAAGCCAAAGGCCATGTGTGAAGCAGAGAAGAGCATGAACACGAGGACTTTCCTCTCAATAGACAGAATGAATCTCACTCCACAGGATCATGATGTCCATGTCTGAGTTAGTGAAACCTGGGACTGAATGAGGCGTGGCACACAGAGAGGAGGACGTCATCATGGCAACGAGACACTGCTGGGCACATCTTCCTGTTTACCAGACTCCAACTTCAACAGCAAAAAGGAGACGTGCAGAATGGCTAAAGTATCATGATGGTGTGAATGTGTGTGTGTGTGTGTGTGTGTGTGTGTGTGGGGGGGGGGGATGACAGGTTTTTATCATCTCTACTTAAATCACATCTAAAAAAAAACTGTTTCAATAAGAAATGCATAGAGAAGATGTGTCAAATCAGCAAAGCAGCACTGAACCAGTCACATAAATAGTTACTAAAATGCTTTCAAACTCTGATTTATTCATGAAAATGTTAACAAGTCATTTAATTAGTTTTTAATTTAAAAACAGCCAACAGAATATACATGTGTGAAAAGATATCAAAATAGATTACAGCCACAAAGGATTTTTAATCTTTTTAAAGGTAAAATATCATCGCTATTGAAAAAACATTTCATTGAGCTTTTGCATAAATCAGATTTATGGGTCGTCCTTCACGTCTGTTTTTAGTTTCATGGATAAAAAGTATTCAAGAGGCTTGTGAGATGTGTGTGTAATGGGTCAGCGGTGAGGGGGGGGGGGGCGCGCTCGCCTGCACACAGCAGCTCAACTTTCTGAAGCTTCCGCAGGAGGAGCGGCGTCAATTCGCGGGGATTTTATTAAATATTGACAGCTTTGAATACACGGTGAATGGATCGAGGGCCAGAAGTAGGAGGCCTGCATGACTAACACCTCCCTTCCCCTACTCTACTCTACTGTGCACTTCCACCTATGCTTGTATTCTTTTCCTCACTGTGACCTCTGCAGAGCCTGATCAGTATTCTTCCCTCTGGGTAGGGGTGTCCAAACCTTTCAAGACGAAGGCCAAAATCACCAAGTTGAAATTATTCACTGGCACAAGACATTTTTTAAAATTAAAACACAAAACAAAACAAAAATGATTCTTTTCTGGATTCATCACTGTTAATTTTTTTTACAGTGAAGGATCTGTAAATCTGTGTAATTTGTGCTGATATGAGACATAAAGAAGGACTTGTACATTTGTTTTAATTTGAATAGGCATCAATTTAATTTATCTGTTGTAATGCTTCTCATAAGGGCAGCACAGGATGCCTCTGAGGGCTGCATGTGGCCCCCGGGCCACACTTTGGACATTTCTTCTCTAGGTAGTGTGTTGTTGTAACTGCTTTGTTTCATTATCATTTGTAAGTTGCTTTGGATAAAATAATCTGCTAAATACATAACCATGTTCGCTCATGACCTCCCCAGCAAAAAAACACTGCATGAGTGTGTGTTGGGTGGGGGGTGCTGTGGGTCAGGCGTGTGTGTGTGTGTCTGATATGATGTCTAGTAACGGGTGTTAATAGCAGGAATTGGGAGATAAGAGGCGTTGATACACTCTACGCTGAGCCAGGAAATGACAGCTTCCTCCAGCCTATCAGCCAGAGCAGCTAACTGAACTGAAGAGTTAGAAATCTCCCCTGGACTCATTACATCACAGCGTTTTATAAACTACACGTGAGCTGGGACGCTGCTCAGGCTTTAACTGGAGCTGATGTTCCACGTTTTTGTTTTCTGATCATGGGACACACCTCTAGGAGGCGGTGTCTGTTTTCATTCGTTTAATAAAAATCAGCAGACTCCTTTAAACACTATGACACTGGACATGATGCAAGTGTCTTTAACTTTCTGAGTAGAGGAGTTTGGGAGGGTGTCAGATCAGATATTGGCGGATGGACCTGTAGGAACATCTAATTAATTCTGGTCAGCTGGTGTGTTGACTGAAGAGAAAGCCACTTCCTTCTCTTAACACAGATTCAGAAAACAACAGACAGAACAAATCAATATATAGACTTCAAATGAAGGACAGCAAAAGAGCTTTAGAAGTGAGTGAAAAAGGCAGGAGAGGATTTACAGACTGTCCACAGGCAGATTGTTAAGAGAAGGGCACAACCACAGCAGGAGCTGGCCCACTCAGTGTGCTGACAGCTGGCGTTGTCCGCTCACCGACGACCCTCTGACCCTCATGCACACTGCCACAGCGCATTGCCCACCAGTGGCCGTGCACAGACACAAGCATCCGCCCACCGGTTTGCTCTCATCACCTCTCCTCTCTCAACCTGTATACTCAGTGCAGTCCTCGATCTTCTGATTGGCTAGTTGACCTGTTCCACACAGACTGCCTGCTTGGATGTGATTGATGTCAGGCTCTGCTTCATCGAGGTCCTTCGAGGAGCTTTTGGACTGGATCTTGCCGATCTCCTCCAGAGCACTGGCCAGAGGGTCGAGGTCAGCAGAGTCCTGGTGGCGAGCCTCCCAAAGGCTGAGGATGACAGCAGAGGGACTCTGCTGCTTGGCGAAGTAGCCCAGGTTTCTGTGGAGGAGTACAGCATTGAGGAGGAAGTTTAATATTCATGTCTTCATCAGATCTTTATCAAAAAACATGAAACTGTTGCTTGAATTGTTTTCTTGTTGCTTGATTAACATGATTCTATGCTCAGTAAACAACAGCAACATCAAATTCCAGTTAAAAACTGATAAAACCATGTGGGAAGGACACAGTATGTTTTAGCTATCCACTTCCAGAATCATTCGTTTACATTACATTTCAGTAGCAGCTCATTATTTGGGGCTCTTCTGAGTGTTTCTAGCAGCCTATTGATGGAGTCTGTTAACTTCCAGCTCCTCATTCAGAACGCTGCCTTGCTCATGTGCTTTGTGAGGTTTAATGGGGCTCTGGGAAGTCACAACAAACCCAAATATAAACACGATACGAGCTAAAGGAATGAACTGTTTTTAGCTCTTGTTTTGTTTAAAAATGAATTGGATTTTATAAATTAAGAAAGGCTTTTAGCTCTAAATTTATACCAGGAATAAAGACTACACCTGAAATGATATTAGAGATTTCTGTTTAATCTAACATGAAGGCATCCTCCCAGTTAGATACACCTAACTCCTGATAGAGGCTGCATGGAGAGGTAGAATGACTCCTACCCCCCCCCCCCACACACACACACCAGTTATCTGTCCTTCCCACACACACCACCAACAAATAAAGTGTCTACATTTGTCTGCTACAGTCTTGAAGCAGTAAACACCATCTGCTTTTTCTAGGGTTAAAAACAAAGTATGACCTTTATAGATAATCAAATCTCAGATTCATGAATACATTAACAACTCAAGTCATGAGTATTTATAGAAAAACAGTCAGACTTCCTGTCAGGTATAGAAGAAAACAGTTTGTTACCATGACAATGAAGCGCACCTTGTTATAAGGTCCAGTAGGGGGCAGTGTGTCACTGCAACCTAAAAAGGGCACTTCACAAAGCTGTCCACCTCAGAGAGGAGAACTGATCTGGATAGTCTGGACTCTAGAAGAACGCTGGTGATCCAAGGCGGTAACTAAAACAGTCAGGGTGTGAGGACGGAGCACAACTCCTTACAAACAGAAGTATCAAAGTACTATGGCTACAGTTACACCAGACAAAAAAGAGCTCATTTAAAGAGTTTATTTAGAAAACTGTAAAAGCAGAGGGGGAAAAAGTGTTTAAAGCAAAAACCCAAAACTATAAACAACAATCCTGCTACAGTTTGCAGGTGAAAATTGCAACCGAGAGCTGAAGGTATATAAATAAATCCAGCAAGGCAAAAGACGTGGTCCAAAAGGCAAAAACCTCATCGCCAATAACTGTGGAACACTGGAACACACACAACCTGGCACTGAGGAGGAGAGACTGAGGACAGCTTCTGGGTCACAGCCAGGTGAGAGGCAGTGTGCAGCTGGACATGATTAAACATGAAGACACAGCAGAACCTGAACCACTTAAAGAGATTATAAAGAGGCAAAGCATCACCACCAGGGGTGGCGTTAACAGAGTATTTCCCATCATTGTCAGGTTTTTTAAACAGAGATGGAAAAAAGATGCATCCAGTCAGAGTGGTCACAGAGTGTCTTCAGGGCAGAGTCCATGTTTGGACGTGTCCACCACAAAGCCCTGATCTCAGTCCTGTAGAGAACCTGTGGTCAGATCTAAAGGTGTGTGTGTGTGTGAGCCAGGTCTCAGCTACACCAGGTCTGTCAGGAGGAACCAGTTCCTGCATCTACTGGTGAAGGAAACCCAGAACGTCTGACCCAAGTCATACAGGTCAAAGGTCAATGCCACCAAACACTGAGGAGATGGACGAAAACCTTTTATCTTGAAGACATTAATAAATAAATATCTGACATATTGTCTCATTATTGTAGCATTTAGCTAACAGAAATAATGTAGGTCATTCTAACTGACCTGAAACATGAGACGTTTGGTGGATTTAACTTCAGACAGTGAAAAAACTGAGTATGTCTTTATATTTGATGTGCAAACTCCTGTTTTTAGATCCAACAAGGCTCCCTGAAAGGACATTTCACCTCCTGGTTCCCTCTGAGGACCACTTACCGGTCTAGGTGGAGTTTCTGGGCTAGGAGCTGCCAGTCCTTGCCTGCAGCGTTGGCAGTGTCAAAGGTGGTGCAGATTCTCTGACGAATGGACAAAGGGATCTTGAAGGCCTTGGGCCCCGTTTGGGCTGTGATGGTGCAGTCTGTCTGCATCAAAAAGGGAACGGACTCCTTTTCACTCTGGCAGGACAAAATAGAGCCTGATCAGTATATCAGAGGGGAGTCGGAGACAAGATGTAAAAAGCTGTACTGGGCTCAGCGAAATGAGGAGGTTTACTGGATCAGGACCTTACAGAAAGAATATTAAAACACCTGTAAACCAACTAGGCAGCAGTGGAGGAATCCAGGACTCTCAACTAATGAAAACAAAAACAAAACAGTAATTATTCAGGTTTTTATCACTGGAAATGAATTAAACTTAAAAGCTCTGATATCACATGTAAAGAATGGACTTGATTAATTCAGCTTTTCTCCCATTTGGGTCTTTTTCAAGATCAGTAAACAGTTTTCAGGGTTCTGGGCGTCTATATAAAGCAAACATCATAAACACTCTCCTGCCCCCTGCTGGTGATCTCACTTCCTCCCATTAAAAACCTTTTAAAAGACCTTCAACCATTCACAAGACCCGATACAGTCACACTAAATCAGTGAAACAAACAGAAGAAGACATTATTACTGGGTATAAACAGGCAACAACCACAAATACTTACATAATACTCACACCCTATAAGAAGGAGCGTTAACAGCCTGCTCTGGTTAATCGTGAAACACAGGTGGACTCTGATCATGTTGCTGTGCACTGAGACCGGCTGTCTCTGCAGACTGAGAGGTAATAACGTTCAGATCAACACACTGCAGCAGGGCAGCGCATCTTTAGTCAAGGCTGAGCACTGAATGAACTGGTTTAAGAGGAACGTGACTGCTGACGCCGTAAAACTCACCTCCATCTCACAGGAGAGTGAACCTGTCAGCTCAGGAGACCAGAACAATGGGCATGCCTGGTTTAGTAGAGTTTATGAGGCAGCAGCCTGGAAGCCTTCATGATTTACATCTACTTCCTTCTATAGAGTGTGTGTGTGTGTGTGTGTGTCATGTGAAGGAAAAACAAAGAGGATGTGTCAAGATTGAACTGAAAGGTTAAGAAAAGAGCTGAAATGCAGAGAATGTTAAAATATGATTTTCAGAAAAAAAGTCAAATTTATTTTAATAACAACCAGAGGAAGCAAACCCTGCTGCATCTGTTCTGTTTATTATTAGTATTTAAACCAAGAGTTCTGGGTGTGTTTTCACTATAAATAATGAGACTTTTACTAATACCAAACAGATGTTTTAAGGTGCATTTGTATGTTTGAGACTCTTATTGTGAAGGATTAAAGTTCCTCTGCTATGGACGAATCAGCTTGTATCCATAAAGGCCTCATTATGTACAGGTTACTCAGGAAAACACACCCTCTGCTACAATATTAATAACAATAGAACAAAAGCAGAGAGCTCCAGGAGCTTAGAGGGTTTCTTTCTTTTTCTTTTTTAAATCAAACTCCAGCTTTTTGGCATTAATCTCAACACTTTGTCTGTTGATGTAGCTCTCATGCTCCTTGGTAAGTTTTGTGTAAGAGTTGTGAACGCTCACTTTCATCCTGTCTCACTGGATTATTAGAAATGTAGTGACATTTTGAGGAAAGTTGAAGGAAGCTGAAGGGTTGGCTCCAGCTGGTGAGAATCAGTAAACCATAGATGATCAAACCTGGTGATCTACAATGAAAATATAAGCTTCTGAATGATTTATACATCTGGATTCTACGCTCAGTGCCTGTTAACGTTTTTTATAAACCCCAGATAATCATCAGGGATGGATTTAAACCTTAAACAGTGATTGTAAAGAGCACTCCTCCTGTGAGTGATCATGGACTTTATGACTTGCTGGCCTTGAGGAAGAACAGCGTGTTTGTGGCTGAACCATAACAGAGTGAGGATTTCTATCTCCTCACTGCTCCACTGGAGTTGCTCAGCAGCTGATGACAAACAGTAAAGGTGGACAGCAGCCATGTTTAGGGGCCTGTGAATGTGCAGAAAGGCTGTTTATTGGAACACATGTCTCCCTTGACTAACAAAGGTTACAAAACACAGAGTAAACGAGGGGAGCAGCTGAGCCTCTGCAGTCGATGCTCGACATAAATCTGCAAGGAGAGGAAGGGCGGGGGTGTCCTGGTGGTTCTATTAATACACTGAGCATGCTCAGGAGAGCTGGCCTCCACTGACTGTGAACTCTCTGCAGGAAGGTTACACAAAGGTAGAACAAAAAAAAAAGTTAAACAGGCCCCTCCATCGCCTCCTGCAGCTGAGCCGCCTCACCTCAACCACGGCCGTGTACACCTGCAGGATCTGCTCGTGGCCTTTGACCTGGCGCACGCTGATTTTGCAGGAGAGCTGAGCGGTGGCAGGGCTGTATCTCTCCAATGAGAAGGCACAGAGCAGGGGCTGCTGGTTGCTGCACCACACTTGAGGGAAGGAGAATTCCTGAGGAGACAGGAGGAGGACCCAAATAAACAAAGGAAAATCAGAATGGCATAAATGACGTAAAGAGAATTTTATTATTCTATATTTATATTTTAGTGGTGAGAACAGACCCTGATGGCTGTAACTCGAGTATGATTTAGATGTGTTGGGACAAAGTTTTGACAGGATTTCAACATAACATAGGGATGTCAAATTATGCCGTCAATTGCAATTAATCACAGTTACATTTAGCACATTACGTTTTTCAATCGCATACTGTTTCTGCATACCTGTAGTGGTGTGTGTGTGTGTTTGTTGGTGGTAACTTTCATTGGTGGTCACTTTCAGTAAGTGATCACGTGCTGAATGCGTAATGCCACGGCGTACACTGGTGTCAGTGCCGGTGTAACGACACTGACGTCACTGAGCATCCATGAACTTCTGAGTGTTCTTTAGCTGTGCCCCGCAACAGGAAGTGCAAATTAAAACAAGCAGCTTAGATACTTCACGGCCAGGCCATACCGGTCTGGACCGGAGCAAAGTTACTACCCCCAGTCCAGCGGTGCCATCGCCCCACCTGGTATACGCCAGATGGCCAGTCCATGCCTGGTGATGTAATCTGGGGGATGGGGGGGGCATGTCCCCTGCACTTTTTTAAAGTCAGTCTTGAGCCCTGTAGTTTTCCTGTCTAAAACAAAGTTCCACTATATTAAATGGATGTTGTTTTTAGGTGTAGGGTTGATATCATCACCTTCAGACCCCCACCCCCCAAACTCCAGCCAGTTGTATCCCCCCATCAGATCAAAGAGGTTTAATTAGGACGTGTGGTTCATTCTTGTTAAATGTAGAGGAATAGTCAATAAGTAAGAGCCAAGCATGACCTTCCAGGTGTCTGAGCGTCAGGTTAAGTAGAGTCAACTGTCCTCCACTCCTCCTTTGGGCCTGTGAGCGAACAGTATTTGATGAAGAGCCACGATGTATTCTTTAAATCTCTGAATGCACCAGCTGTTCAGAGGCTTTCATAATGAAAGAGGTTAAAGCAGCTGGTCTGAAATCGTTTAATGTTAGAGGGCGGCTGGTTTTAGGAACTGGGACAACCACAGTGTAATTCCAGGTTCTGGGAACATGCTGGATTTCTAAGGAATGATTAAAAATAAAGTGAAACATTTGACCCGGTTCCTTCAAGCAGGACCTTAGTAACTGACCACATATATTACCTGGTCTTTGGCGTTTGTTGACCCGGTGTGAGACGGTCTACATCCTGTAGACTTACAGTAAAATGCTGACTTTCACTCCCATTCAACTCTTGTATTTCTGTCCTAAAATCAAATGTATTACATTGGTAATATAAACTAGAGCATTGGCAAGAATCAGTATCTGAACCAAAACCATTTAAACCAGTTAGAGCGGTGTTATTGTTTTTGTTTTGGATGGCAGCAACAGCTTTCATACTAGACCAGGCTGAAGCCAAACTACTGGAAGCCATTTTGTTCTCCTGCACAATTTTATAACACCTCTTTGCTTTCCATCCAATCTGATCTGTCTTGTTTAAATACCTGGTTCTTATTGTTAATAAATTTGTAATCCATGGGTTATTGTTGGGATAGACTTGAACCTTCCTACTGGGTTTATTCATGGAGGAAGTAGCATCAAGACACACCAAACTTTATCATCCCTTGTTTGGACTTTTCTCTTCGTTAAAGCACAGTTATGGTCTGCAGAAACACACAGATGGACTTGGACGTGTCCTATGGACTCGTAGCACAAGTTTAATGTTTAGTCCAGCCTGGTTGGGCAGGAAACATACTGATAAAAGTCAGTTAGAGTCCCACATGGTTAAAGTCCTCCACAATAAAGGTCAGAGCTTCTGGTGAGATATACTGACGTTTCTGTAGGTCGTATATTGTTTGGTAGGCAGAGGCAGCGTTTGCCTTTAGGTGAATGTAAGACAGTTATAAAGGTTTGAAGAAAGACGAAGCAGAAAAGACACAGCTTCATCATAACTGGTTTAACTGGTGAGCAGCTAGTCCAAAACTCTAAAATCCTATTTATTTTCTCAGTCCATGAACTCACCATTACTAATTAACCATTTAACTTTCACACCAAGACACAAGTGAAGAGAAATGTTCTTTTCTGCACTTTTTATTCATCTGGGGCAGTATGGGTTATAAGACAATGCAAGGAAACATTATTTAGCATTAATGTATGCTAAGAAATTCCCCTGAAACATCCCCATTTTACTTAGAATTTCTTGTGTCTCCATGTTTTACATTCAGATCATGTTAATCAGATGTAGTGATCTATAAGTGGCTGACAGGTGGGAAACGAATGTTCTTACTTCCAGAATCACACATTTCAAGTTGGTCAGACTTTGTTTTTAAGTATTTCAGTTTTCAGTCTCTTATAAACAAAAATCAAACTGAAAATCAGTGCATCTCTACTGAAAACTGTAGCTGAAATTATAACATTGATGAGGTAAGGAAGTGATTATAGCATCATATAAGCATCACCTGTGGAGAATCTTAAAAACTCACTTTGAAAGTTGCTTGAATTTGACTGGTCAAAACCATGTTTTTGATGATTTGTAGTAAATTCAGAGAATAGGCTCATCTGTGTGTTTAACCTCCGTTAGACTTCATCTCAGCTCTACATTAATAATATCCTGTAATCTGTCCCTGACCAATGCTGGCGTCGTATTTTACACCTAAAGCTGGTGTTTTAGATCTGAGCTGCCTGCTGCAGCTCATGGCTGCTGATAATGGGAGTCTTGGAGCAACAATAGAGGAGGACATGCTCCACATGAAAACCTGAGGCTCTGTTCAGTGCTAAAAGCAGACCTGATATATAGCTCACCCATCATTTTGCACCTGGGGCACATAAACCATCCTCAGGCCTTCATAAATCAGGTGAGGAGAGGGCGGGTGCTTTAGAAACATTTAACTCTGCATTCAGGCCTTTAAACAACTGCAACAATATAGAGACAGATCAATAACTCAGCAAAATACAACAAAACATAAACGTGCATCCATTTCTGGTCCCCACCAATGAATGAGCAAATCTACGCCATTGGTGTAAGGGAAAGTAGAATGCATTCTGGTTATCTGGCGTGCTAACTCAAACTGTGTGTGCTAACCAGTGTGTTAGCATGAATAACAGCTTTAGCTGCAGTGTGAAAACCATCAGGTTTGACTGTGATATCATCAATAAATGCTCCAGCCTCAGTGAAGGCAGCGGAGGTTTGGAGTGAGGTCCGGTCTTTAGACAGATAACTAGCCTGCTGACAACTGAGATATGCTCCGAAGCAAGAAGGGGTTTTTAAATGGTGCTGCAGCTTAACGGGTGAGTGACACAGGCATCACAGTCACCAGCCAATCAGGGTTGGGGTAATGAGATAGGTGCTTATGAGGAATATATCTCATAGTGAGAGATCAAAATGAATGCTGTGAATGAGAACATGTTCAGTCCAGCAGGCAGTGCAGTCAGTATTGCTGATTTATACTGGCTCCTCTTGAGTTGAGGGAGCACCCCCGAGCTCCTCACCCTATCTCTAAGGCTGAGGAAACCCATTTTGGCTGCTTGTATCATCGTCTAATATCTTGTTCTTTTGGACATTACACTGTTAAAAAAAGTAAGTCAGTTCAACTTAGAAACAAAAGTTCACCGGCTGCCTTAAAATTTTGATTCAATTCAACTTAAACAAACACTTTCTTTCAACTCTAAATGTCAAGTTGTACAAATATAAATTATAACCATGCATTGTTTTAACTTAAAATTGTTAGTTGAAACAACACATCCTGTTAGCTTAGCCATTTAAAAAAAATCAAAAAATCAGTTTATCTTGTTCAACATCCCCCCGTCCATTTTCTGTAACCACTTCATCCTCCACAGAGGGTCGTGGGGGAGCTGGTGCCTATCTCCAGGGGTCAGGGGGTGAGAGGTGGGGGACACCCTGGATGGGTCGCCAGTTCATTGCAGGGCCACACAGAGATGAACAATCAGCAGTGTTGGGAGTAACGCGTTATTAAGTAACGCGTTACAGTAACTACGTTACTATTGCGGTAACGAACACGGTAACGCGTTAGTCTCCCAAAATCAGGAACGCGTTCCTCGTTACTGGGCTTTTTTTTAGACTCGTTATTCGTTACTTTGCGTCAGGCGGGTCCGGCGCCAGCGGGAAGAAACGGAGGAGGCGTGTGACTTTATAATGGGGGAGCAGCCGGTCGCGAGTCGCACCCTGCTCACCTGTGAGCGCTCCTCACGCTGCAACGCAGCGGGAGCCGAGGAGGACACCGCTGCGACTCCCGCTGGCGGCGTCTGTTGGACCCAACAATGGTTCGATTGTCTGTCCGGCGGAAACTCCAGAGGCTGAGATCCCTCCTGTCCTGTCGAGGTGAGGCGGCTGCGGGCTACAGCTCTGATGGTCCGGCTCAGGTGGATCAGCTTCACGCCCCGTTCTCCTCAGACCTCTGCACCTGTTCCGATCCCGCCGGATGGTGAGTGGACTCAGATGGAGCGAGAGACCCAGAAACCGGGTCTTCACCTCAACACCGGGCCGATCTGGTTCATCTGCTCCTCCTGGTCTGAGGTGGCCCGGGTCGGAACTCTAACCACCCGTGGTTCCCGGAGGCCGGAGTCACCTCCGCCTCATCTGGAGCTCTCTAATCGCTTCTCATCTTTATCAAGTTTCGAACTTTCCATTTGCTACAACGAGACGGCAGACCGCCTGCAGCTGGTGGCGCTGAGCTGCGTACTGGACCTGGTCTCATCCTCCAGGCCCACGCTGCGCCATCCGAACACAGCAGGTGGCTCGTTAGAGTTGGAGTTATAGCAGCTCATCCCAGGCATGGACTGGCCATCTGGCATACCGGGCAATGCCCGGTGGGCCGGCGCACCTATTTGGGCCGGTCCAGTCTGATGTCGTTTGGACTGAACCGGCCCACCCGGTCAGCTGTTTGTTGAGTCGCGATTTAAAGCGTGACGAGGCCCGCGGCCCCAACGCCTGCTCTCTCCGGACTGCATAAAGGGGCTGCAGGCTGCGCCGTCGCTCCGCCTGCGCGCATCACGCACTGTGCCTAGTGCACCATGCGTCCATGGGGAGCACATAAAAAAATCAGACTAATATAATCTTCATACAAACGTAATATTTAAAATAAAAATGTGTAAAGCATGTTAATAAGCAATAACAACACTAAAATATTTGCTGGAAAAAGATGGACCTCTCTCCAGTCTCCCCACCATCTCCCACCCCGGCATTAAGGGGCTGGAGGTGGAAGAGACAGCGGGGTGATGACTGCCCGTCACTTGTCGGTAAGACTGTTAAATACAGGTGATGTTTTGACAAAGTCATGAGTTGATGAATGGAAAACGGATCGGTGACGTGAACTTTGAAAAAACCTGCAGCTGGGCTGTCAAATTAACACGTTATTTGCGCGTTTAGGCAGATTATTTGTTTACGTTTGATTAACGAACGTGCCTCTGTCCTCTTTGGACCTCGCTGCGCTGCAGTTTGAACTTTATCTCCTTCTGTTTCTGCTGCTTCTCCTGTTTATTTATTACAAAAGTCGATACAGCTCCACTATGTCCCCAACTCTCCTCCTCCGCCATATGCTCCTCCTGTCCCCCACTCCTCTGTCCTGTCCTCCTCCTCTCCTCCTGCTCCTCAACACTTGGTCTCAGCTGTGAGCTCCGCTCAGAGCAGCTAAGTATGGAAAGCTAAATTGTTCACAATGCATGCACTATAGCTTAGAAGGAGAGGAAGAACAACAATTTGCATAAATATTTTTCTGTTTTACACCCAAAAAATTATTTAAGCATCATTTTACCTGCAGGTATTCACTACTGAAGCAACACTAAATGTCATTAAACAAATAAAAACATGAAAAATGGCCAATAAAAACAACAAAGACCTGAGAAATGATCCAGGTTCAGCCTGTTGCTTCTGTCCTGCTTCAGAAATGATTCACTTTGAACCGCAGCAATAAAATCAGTTTATCTAGAACAGCATAGAACTTACTGTGAAGAAGTTAACAATTTTCCTCCTAATGAAGCAACCTCAGGAAAACAAAACCAGTCCTGATTCTATGGGTCAGTTTACTCTGTGCACTCTGACCTGTCTTGTTTTAGAGGTTTGCATCAAACAAGTAAAACCACCAACATAAGTCTAACAGCTCTTTATATGATGAGTCCTAGTTCTTTCTCACATTTAATTCATAGAACTTTTTTATTTTATTCCCACTTAAAATCTGTTGTCTTTGTTAATGAGTTACTGACGTTTTTCAGTAGAATAGTTTTGATAACATTTATCATGTTTGGTATTGTTGTGATTAAAATAAACATTCATTTGCATTAAAGAAGTAAGACATGCACTGACAAAAACTGTTTAATGGCTCATTCAGGCAGAGATGGAGGTGCATGTCCAGGGGGAGGGGGCGTGGTCGGGATGATCTGGTGGGCTGCTGAGATTAAATATGCCAGGGCCGCTTTTTGGTCCCAGTCCAGCCCTGGCTCATCCTGTATGTCGTTGTACGTTTTTGGACCGTGAGAAGGTGAAACCACTGGATTTAACAAAAACTGAGATGAAAGAGTCGGAGTTCGTCGTTGCTTGTCGGTTTTTTGGACGTAGCTGTGCTGCTGGTTCTGAAAAACCGTGTCACTCTGTTCTGATAGCAGCCTGTGGTCAAAGCTGAGAGGAAACTAAGATCTCCTTCTGAGGAGACTGAACTCATCAGTCATGACAAAACAGCAGCTCTACTGAATAAAGGTAGGATGGATCAACATTAAATATATAAGTTGGTTTGAGGACCATCCTGTTGTTTTGATTGAACGTTTTTGTTACAAAAATTTTAGTTTGATGCAACTTGAAATGAGTTAAGAGTGATAACTGTTGAAGTTCTGGTCTATTTGATACCGGGCTGTCAGAAAGACAGAATAAAAAAGTAACTGATGTATTGATCGCCTCTGAAAGATCCACCAGTAATTTACATGAAGTCCTCAGCATCAATAAATCACAGTCAATTTAGGTGCAGTTTATAATATGTAATTGTTTTAATTATAACATAGTTACTTTCCCTAGTAACTAGTTACTTTGAAAGTAACGAGTAACTTAAAGTAACTGAGTTACTTTTGAAAGAAGTAACTAGTAATGTAACTAAGTTACTATTTTAAAGTAACTTACCCAACACTGACAATCAGCCACACACCCACTCACACAAGGACAAATTACTAAATCAATTAGCCAGACAGTCATGTTTTTGGTCTATGGGAGGAAACCGGAGTACCTGGAGAGAACACACGAGAACACATTCAAACTCCACGCAGAGAGGCTGCAGTGCCAGGACGCGAACCCACAACCTCCTTGAAGCGAGGTAACAGTGTTAACCAACTGTGCCACCATGCAGTCCCTTGTTGAACATACATACAATATATATAATATATAATATATATATATTATATTTATATATATATAAATATTTTACTTATATGGTATCACCAATAATCCTACTCCTCCAAACCTGCCAAATTTCACAGATTTAAAAAAAAATCTATAACTTGCAAATTTAAGTTGACTGAATGAGAAAAATGTAACAATTTGTCAGAATAACTCATAAATTTAAGTTTTTCTGATCAAAACACAAAAAAGCAAGTTTAACAAGCAAAACTTAACTAGACAAGTTGAGTGAAATTATAAAGATAGATTGAAACAACTTTTTGAGGCTATGATTTTTTACAGTGTACCCAAAGCTCATGACCGTAGGTGAGGATTGGGATGTAGATTGACTGGTGGATAAAGAGTCTTGCTTCCTGGACCAGCTCCTTCTCCACCACTGCAGTGCAATGTGAATAAAAGTCAAGTTTCCATTCATCAATAAACAGGGATGCACATAACTGGTGCACCAGTGTGCATACACACCAGATATCCTGTGAGCGTGAAGAGCTTCACATCCTGTTGTGGTACGCTGTGAAGGAGCGGTCATATGGTCGCGGATGCTTATTGACACAAACGTGCTGCACCCCCCTCCCCAGGCAAACAAATCAATAAATACCGTATTTGCCTGAATATAGGACGACCCTGATTATAAGACGACCCCCATTTTTCAAGCGGACGTCTGGGACTGCTCGCGGTCTAGCTGCTTCCTGCTGGCGGCGCCGCTTCTGCCGTGTGAACATAAAGCATGCGCCCCCTGCTGGGGCGCGATAGTAAGACGACCCCCCCCTTTTCAAAATTATTTTTAATGAAAAAAAACTCGTCTTATATGTGAGCAAATGCGGTATAAACAAATTATAATGACTGATGAAAACCCAACCAGGATGGAAACATTAGACCTTTATTTTGCACGTTAGAGCTATAAATAGATCAGTGGGTTTCAGTCTAATTTCTGATTCTGGAAGTGATTTTGTTCTTCATCCATTGAGTCCTGCAGATCACCCTGAGGGACATTAGTTTTCTTTCTCTCTGTCACTTCTGTCTCTGCTGTGTCCATGTTCGGTTCACGCAGCACGATCAGACGCTAGCAGGGCTAATGACTCCAACCTGCTGCCCTTCATCAGCGTGTTTTCACCAGCAGATCATTAGTGCTGTTTACTTTATGAATCTGATGCTGAGAAGAGTGGGAACAGCGTGCGCTCACTTTGCACAACATTATAAAAATAAATAGAAAACCGTTCCTACATTATTATTTCTCTTTTGAAAACCGACGGAAAAAAAATCACAATTTTATGAACAATAATTGTAGAGGTTTGTGATGTACTTAAAAATGTAAAAAAACAAAACAATGTTAGCACCTGTTTCTGGATTAAACGTGTTACTGTAGCAACATGGGTAGTTTAATAAGTGAGTACAGGAGGAGCCTGTCTGTTCTCATCTGATGCCTCGTCGTTACCTGACATGTGGTAAAGGGTTTGATGCTCCACAGGAACTGCGGAACATCCTGGATCGACACCTGGAGGCTGAAGGTGTTCGCTTGGAAAGGCAACATCTTTGGCTCCTCGAGGAGCTGACCCCCCCTGGTCCTCTCTGCAGCTACCACTCCCTGAGGAGGAGAGACAGGAAAGGACAGGGTGACAAAGACAGACAAGGAAGGATTTGATCAGAAAGGAAAAGTCAGATGTAATGAAAGGAGGGTGAGAGGAAATTAAACAATTACTATTTAAAAAAAGGATGTTTAAGAAAAGGGGAAGACAAGGAAAAGGAAAGGAAGACTAGAATGAAATAGAAGGAAATTAGACTCATTAATCTAAGGAAATGAAAAGGAGCAACCTTCACTAATGAACTCCTCTCAAATATTAAGTCAGAAACTCGCTGTCATGAAGAAACATCCAGTCTCTGCTGAACAAATCCTACAAGTTGACTCTGTTATTATCATCATATAGGCAGCTGTGACATGACAGAGTGAAGGCTGAAGGTGAGGATGAGGTGATTCATGTGTTGGGAGGTGGAGAAGCTGACACCCATCTGTTGAACTGAATTGGAGATGATGAAAGAGCCTGCTGGTTTTCATCAGTCCTCTCTGCTCCCAGAGAAACGTTTCAGCATCTGGTCAGTCTGTCTCCAGTCAGCAGCTCAGCTGTGACTCACACACACCTTAAACCACTCCGCCTTAAATGAGCATTTGCTCACAAGTCTTTACTGGAGTCTTGAGCAATTATTTGGTTTTTCTCTTCATTTTTAAAAAGCTGGTGCTGATGTTTTGTACATGATTGATTGTGTAATGTGCTCCTGTGGGTCTTAAAGGATAAAACGGTGAATATATAACAGTCCCAGGGAGTGTGGAGTCAGTCTAAACCAGTGCAGACAGGCCTGTGTCCTCTAAAGGGTTAATGAAGGGGAATACTGGTCATTCATCTACATTCAGGATCACACCCACTGGTGACATCACTCAGAGCAGGATGAGTCTCTAGAAACAGGAAGTGGTCTTCAGACCGGTGTTACGACTGCGGCTGTATTTTGTCTGTGTGTGTGTGCGGCTGTGCACATGAGTGTGAATGCATGAGCTCAGGTTTCTTCCAGGTGCCAGTCGACTCCAGCTGACTGGTTGGAACGGGATTGGTCGCCAGCTGAGAGCGCAGTGCGTGAGAAGACTCCACCCACCCTCCACCTGTCCCAAGCAGCCACATGGATTTATTCATTTAGTAGCTCAGCGTTAGTTCTGAGCTGTTTATTTTAAACTCTTCTCCTGTTTTCCATTAAACTATAGGATAATTAGGAGGGTTTACTCATTCCACAAAGCAAACTCTGTGATAATCCTTCCCATTGTAGGTTATAGTGACATCATCTAGAGCAGTGGTTCCCAAAGTTGGGGCCGTGACCCCACTGTGGGTCCTGAAACAACAAATTGGGGTCCTGGGATGTTCTACAAAACTGAAAGTGAATTTAAAATCCTTAATAATACCATATATTTGCCCCTACAAACTGTTACAGTTGAATAAACATAGTATAATAGTTGTAAATGTTTGTGGTGTCATTATATCCTTGTTTAATTAGTTCATTAGCAGTGTTTGTATATTTTGCCAGTGATGGTTGGAGTCACGAGTCTCTGCCACTGTTATTTTGTGGGTCAGAAGCCAAAAAGTTTGGGAACCACTGATCTAGAGGACTGCTTCTAAAAAAACTTCTTCATAAACTTGACATCCTTTATCACTCTGCAGTCTGTTTAGTCACTGGTGCTCCTTTCACCTCTCATCACTGATCTGTACTCACTCATCAACTGGCATCACTCCATTCCTGCAGGATGTTGCACACCAACATAGACATGCACCTCCTCCAACGTGTCCTGGGTCGACCTGGGGAGCAGGACATGCCTCTCCAGGAGGGGTCCAGGAGGCATCCTGACCAGTACCCAAACCTCCTGGACCAAAATTGTGCCTGCTAGGTTAACTGGTAACTCAGAATTGTCCCTGGGTCTGAGTGGTGGCATGTCTCATTTGTCCCTGTGATGGACTGGTGACCTGTCCAGGGTGTCCCCTGTCTCTCACCCTGTGACTGCTGGAGATAGATACCAGCTCCTCATGACCCTGATGGAGGGATGATGGATAAACTTTTGACAAAAAGAATTCACAGGTGACAGCAAATCAAAATGAACTATCGGAGCATGACACACTAGATAGAAACTAATGGTCTCTAACTCAGATCACATTTAATCAAAAGGTTTAAAACTCTTTAAAACACATTTAAAAATTTGGTGAAACTACTAATTTGTACTTTCAGTCTCTAGTTTTCTTTAATGCATTTGGGATCACATGCCTGCTTCATTACACTGAAACACTCAAGCAGCAAATTCATGTTAATTTTGGCCGTTCAGAAACACCTCATTAGTGAGGTCACACTCACAACCCGAGCGTGCCAAAGCGCCGTAGAGCTCCGTGTACAGTCGACTCATCTGGGTAAAGGAATGCTGGCACCGCTGTTCATTTACATGTCACCAGTGGCTTTAGAAAAACGCTCCCTCTGAGACTCCTCGTCTCCTTTGAAGCTGTCAGATTTCTGTCAGCTGCTCCTGATTTGCTGTCTGAACATTTTGCACCATCACTGTTTTGTCTGATGATGCAGCAGTTCAGTAGATGCTTTTGGGTTAAAGATCAAACGTAGAGCTGAGCAGCGTTTTCTAGAAATAACAAAAAGTATCATTTGCCAGTGGAGGAGCCTAACATCTGATAAGGAAAACATTGTGATTTTTTCTTTAAAACTGACAAATACTCAAAAACGAAAAGTTAAAATGAATATTTATGTGCTACTTCTGAAGATGACACAACAGCATGGTGCAGAATTTCTGTTGACTGTGAGTCTGCATCTGACGAGGAGCTTTTTGAAAACACACACCAGGGTTACGCTGCTAGCAGGCAGGAGCCCAAGGGATGATCACAACATCTGGCATCTGCTCGTCAGGCTGCGAGTTTGTAGAGCAAACCCAGAGCGTGTTTGACAGCCAGCTGACTCTGACGGCTGCTGCATGAGAGCAGCAGTCGGGAGGTTCGCCATGCTTGATTCCATTCAGCTCCTCACCACTAACGTCTCTCTGGGGAGGCTTGATTTTCCTAATCCTCACTGACGACGTCTCGTTGCTGAAAAACCGTCTGCAACAGGTCACTGAAGGATAATCAAGTCAAACATGACAAAGAAAAAAGAACTAACTGATTATCATCTGAAAGGCAGTGATTAGAGGATAACGGCCTCTGGTTCAGGCTGTTAAATGAACATGAACAACATTTACTAGGCTATTTCAGAATCCCACAACACCGCAGAGCTGTTTCACAATCGTAATGAATTTGTTCATTACGACTCAAATGGTGGACCTTAACAGTCCCTGGTGCCTCATAGGGTTTAAAGCAACCATCACACAAGATGCATGGCGATCGAGTGTCTCTTTTATCTAGTTAAAGACCAGAAACATGGGAAGGACTTCAGTTTTTATTAACAAACTACTGGGAAAATGTGAAAATAACAATCAATACTGGACTGGACTGACCAAAAATCAATCAATCAATCAATCAATACAAATATATATCTGTCTAAAACCGTCTACAGTCAGTATACTTACAGAAATAAGAATATTGTTTAATACAGATGTGTTAGTATCAAATACGTGCATGATATTTAAACACCGACACAATATATTCATAATTCAAGTTTTATGAAATGTATTTGTTTATTTTTAAGCCCAGAGTCAGCTGCATTCTGAATGTCGTTAATCCTATCAGAACCATAAACATGCACATATTAAACCAGACGATGAGGCTGAAACAAAACAACCGTCCCCCTAGTGGCGGGTTCCAGTACAAGTACATACCCTGCTGTATGTTTGCTCCTTTTCCTTTAACATCTAGTATCTGTACTTAGTCATCTGCTGTTAATGTTGATTGTGTGCTGCAGGCAGGTTTCACACACTCATCCTGCTAAAACTCTGGCTCTTACGGTTCAAGTTTTAAAAATGTTTTACCTGACAGCTCTGGACTGCAGCTTTCTCTCTTAAATACTCTACGACAGAAGGGTGAACTTAAGTTTGTTCACAGTTTTAAAAATTTGCTAGTGCTAGTTCATAACCAAGTCCACTCAAAGCACTACAGTATATCAGCAGTCCAATACATGTCTTTGATATTTAAGACTATTGTGTCATGAATCCTGCTCCTGCTCTCTGCCCCTCCCTCACCCGTTTACCCTGCTCCTGTTTCTCTGCCCCTGATTGTCAATCATTGTTTCCACCTGTTCCTCTGCCTATATTAACCACAGTTCTGCAGCCACTCAGTGCGAGATCGTCTGATGTTGTTTGCCACTCAGCCTTCATAGTCTAACCATACAGTAGCTCTTGTTCCTGATCATAGTTTTCTGCCTACTGACCTCTGCCTGATCCCTGCCGGACCTTGTTTAGATTTACTGGATTTGAACTCCCCTTCTGCTACTGGATTGCCGTCTCTGCCTGCCCTCCCTGGATTCTGCCTGCCTCGTCTCTGAACTGGACCGTTTCTGACCATCCTGCTATCGGATCACGGACTCTGCCTTTTCCCTCCTGTGGTGAGACCCACTCCCTATTATTTACTCACCACCTTGTCCCGTTCCTCTCCCTCCAGTCAGACTGTTATCCTGTCGGATCCCAAGCCTCCTCGTTTGAGCTCTGGACTGGCATACAGCTGTTTTTCCACCTCCCCTTTCCCCTTTTCAAATAAAAGACTCTTTTTGTTATAATCCTGTTGTCTGGTTCTGGGTCCGACTCGTGCCACAGCCGTGACATATTGTTGGCATAAATTCAGTTAATTTCTAATAAAATGTGATTTAATAGATTTATAAAATTGGATTGAAGAGTCCCTTCTATGGTGGCCCCTAGAGACAAAACACATGCAAAAACCCAAAACACATGCAAACCAGAAAGCATGCAAATCAGAAAGCATGCAAAAACTGAAAACACATGCAAACCAGAAAGCATGCAAAAACTGAAAACACATGCAAACCAGAAAGCATGCAAAAACCCAAAACACATGCAAATCAGAAAGCATGCAAAAACCCAAAACACATGCAAACCAGAAAGCATGCAAAAACCCAAAACACATGCAAACCAGAAAGCATGCAAAAACCCAAAACACATGCAAACCAGAAAGCATGCAAAAACTGAAAACACAACGGAAGTGCTCCAGGACGCTAGAGGGCAGTGCTCGATTTACAAGATAAACAGGAAGTAATTTAATCAAACGTCCTTTTTTCCTTTTCCCTGACATGTTCACTTTTCATCTTCTGTCTGGGGCATCCAGGAGGGTTTCAGAAATCAATGAAAATGTATGGGTTTTATCATTTTTCACTGGAAATCAGAGGTCGTGCTAGACTTTTTTCTTTTCCGTCATTTGACTGACAGGGTTTTAAAAATCCGATCCTTATTAATTTTAAAAATTATAATTACTATTTCAGTAGCATTATTTCATTACTTTTAAATATTATTGCATGTTTGTTAATCTTTTCATCCTCCACTGATGTCACGGTTTGGAGAACCTGTTTAAAAGCTGCAGATCGCTCGGTTTCATTTACTTGATTGATCTAACACCGGGCCCATTTAGCACATAAATTCATAGGATTAGACTCTAAATTAGTCGATCAGCCAGTCATCATATAAACATTTCTAAAAACTCTCCATTTGGAGTCGAGCGCTGCACAGCATCAGGTGAGGTGCAGCTCTGTGCAGATCAGGTCTGACACCTGATGCGCTCTGGCGGACCAGTTCCTGTGGTTCTTCTGCTGCAGAGCGCAGGACGTGTGGATCACAGGTCTGCGCTCTGCAGAACCTCAGTCTGCTGGGCTACAGTGGTGGAGATGCAGCGCTATTTATGCATCCTTGGTTCCAATTATTAGTGGGGACAATTAAGTGATTGCCAATGATGGTCTGATGGACGGGATGGCGCGCGCGCGCACACCTGTCAGAATGACTGGTGCCCATTAAATACGGAAAATTTCCAGTTAACGCGACCTCTGCTGGAAATAGACATGTACTTAAAGTAACTGGTGCGAATGAAGCAGTCCGTTTTGATTGTGACGTCCTTCTCATAGACAGAACAAACAACAGTTCACAGTATTTCCTTTGCAATATAACTTGAACACTACATCAAATGAGTTTTTTGCTGATTACTTTCAGTTGATGGTGGTGTGGTGGCTGTGTCTCTGGTTTGTGCTGTTGGAAGTTGTAGGTTCAAATCCAGCTCCTGTTGAGTTGATAAATTAATTTTTTTTACCTGTTGACTTTTGAAAGCCTATAAGGTTGTTACATAACTATTTTTCAAAACTACACAGAGACTACATACATTAAAAAGGTTTAAGTCTTCTTTCATTAAACAGTATCAAAATGTTTCACGACTGAGCCAAATGTCCTCTTTTTCAAAAATCTAATTATTGTCATCCTACACTCTGTACCTTTGTCTTCTTCTACTATTTTATTTGACGTTTTGACAAATTAAGAGCTCTATTTTAGCCAGTTGTGTCAGCCAGAGTTGTCAACTCCAAATTTTAAAGTACCGGTAACTTCCTGTTTATCTTGCAAATCGAGCTCTGCACTGCCCCCTAGTGTCCTGGAGCACTTCCGTTGTGTTTTTAGTTTTTGCATGCTTTCTGCTCCTCCGTGAACCGTCACCTTATCGTGGTGGAGGAGTTTGAGTGCCCTAATGATCCTAGGAGCTATGTTGTCTGGGGCACTTGTGCCCCTGGTAGGGTCACCCATGGCAAATTGGTCCTAGGTGAGGGGTGAGAAAGTGAGGTTCAAAAGACTCTTCATGCAAGTACAATCATCAAGCCAGTGTACCCGGCCCGGAGGGTTACCGGGGTCCCACCCTGGAGCCAGGCCTGGGGTTAGGGCCCGTGAGCGAGCGCCTGGTGGCCGGGCTTTTGCCCATGGGGCCCGGCCGGACCCAGCCCGAACTGGATACATGGGCTCATCCACCTGTGGGCCCACCACCTGCAGGAGGAACATGAAGGGTCTGGTGCAATGTGGATCGGATGGCAGACCAAGGCGGGAGCTTTGGCGGTCCGATCCCCGGACACAAAAACTGGCTATTGGGACATGGAACGTCACCTCTCTGGCGGGGAAGGAGCTGGAGCCTGTGGAAGAGGCTGAGCGATACCGGCTAGATATAGTCGGGCTCACCTCGACACATAGCGTTGGCTCTGGAACCCGAGTCCTTGAGAGGGGTTGGACTCTCTTGTATGCTGGAGTTGCTCCGGGTGAGAGGTGGAGGGCTGGGGTGGGCTTTCTGTTAGCCCCAAGACTCTCTGCCTGTATGTTGGGGTTTTCTCCGGGGGACGAAAGGGCAGCTTCCCTGCGCCTTCGGGTTGGGGAACAGGTCCTGACTGTTGTTTGTGCTTATGCACCAAATAGCAGCTCTGAGTACCCACCCTTTTTGGAGTCCCTGGGACGAGTGCTGGATAGCGCTCCTACTGGGGACTCCATAGTCCTGCTGGGAGACTTCAATGCTCACGTGGGCAATGACAGCGTGACCTGGAGGGGCGTGATTGGGAGGAACGGCCCGCCCAATCTGAACTCGAGTGGTGTTCTGATTTTGGACTTCTGTGCAAGTCGCAGTTTGGCCATAACGAACACCATGTTTGAACATAAGGATGCCCACCGGTACACCTGGTACCAGGGCAGCCTAGGTTACAGGTCGATGATTGACTTTATAGTTGTATCATCTGACCTGAGACCGTATGTTTTGGACACTTGAGTAAAGAGAGGAGCGGAGCTGTCAACTGATCACCACCTGGTGGTGAGTTGGATCAGGTGGCAGGGGAAGATGCTACGCAGACCTGGTAGACCCAAACGTATAGTGAGGGTCTACTGGGAACGCCTGGCAGAAGAGCCTGTCAAGATGGTCTTCAACTCCCACCTCCGGCAGAGCTTCGACCGCGTCCCGAGAGCAGTGGGGGATATTGAGTCCGAATGGGCCTTGTTCCGCTCTGCGATTGTTGAGGCGGCTGTTGCTAGCTGTGGTCGCAAGGTAGCCGGTGCCAATCGTGGCGGTAACCCCCGTACCCGCTGGTGGACACCAGAGGTTAGGGGAGCCGTCAGGCTGAAGAAGGAGGCCTACAGGGCGTGGCTGGTCTGTGGGTCTCCAGAGGCAGCAGACAGGTACCGGCGGGCCAAGCGAAGTGCAGCAGTGGCAGTTTCCGAGTCAAAATCTCGAGCGTGGGAGGAGTTCGGCGAGACCATGGAGAAAGACTATCGGTCGGCTCCAAAAAGGTTCTGGCAAACCATCCGACGCCTCAGGGGAGGAAGGCGGCAACTCGCTCACACTGTTTACAGTGCGGACGGGGAGCTGCTGACATCAACTGGGGCTATAGTCGGGCGGTGGAAGGAATACTTTGAGGAGCTCCTCAATCCCACCGACACGCATTCCTATGAGGAACCAGAGCTGGGAGAACTGGGGATGGACTGTCCAATCTCTGGGGCAGAAGTCGCTGAGGTAGTCAAAAAACTACGCAGTGGCGGAGCCCCGGGGGTGGATGAGATCCGACCTGGGTATCTGAAAGCTATGGATGTTGTAGGACTGTCGTGGTTGACACGTCTCTGCAACATTGCGTGGTCATCGGGGGCAGTCCCTGTTGAGTGGCAGACCGGGGTGGTGCTTCCCATTTTTAAGAAGGGGGACCAGAGGGTGTGTTCCAACTATAGGGGGATCACACTCCTCAGCCTCCCTGGGAAGGTCTACTCCAGGGTACTGGAGAGGAGGGTCCGGTCGATGGTTGAATCTCGGATTGAAGAGGAGCAATGTGGTTTTCGTCCTGGTCGTGGAACTGTGGACCAGCTCTTTACCCTCGCTAGGGTGATGGAGGGGTCATGGGAGTTTGCCCAACCAATCCACATGTGTTTTGTGGATTTGGAGAAGGCTTATGACCGTGTCCCCAGGGACACCCTGTGGGGGGCGCTCCAGGAGTACGGCGTGGATGGTCTTTTGTTAAGGGCCATTCAGTCCCTGTACCAGAGGAGTGTGAGTCTGGTCCGCATAGCCAGCAGTAAGTCGGACCTGTTCCCTGTGAGGGTTGGACTCCGCCAGGGCTGCCCTTTGTCACCGGTCCTGTTCATAACCTTTATGGACAGGATTTCTAGGCGCAGCCGTGGTGTGGAGGGGGTTGAGTTTGGTGACAGGAGAATCTCGTCTCTGCTTTTTGCAAATGATGTGGTCCTCCTAGCTTCATCAGGCTCTGACCTACAGCTCTTGCTGGGGAGGTTCGCAGCTGAGTGTGAAGCGACTGGGATGAGGATCAGCACCTCCGAGTCTGAGGCCATGGTTCTCGGTCGGAAAAGGGTGGCTTGCCAACTCCAGGTTGGGAGAGAGATCCTGCCTCAAGTGGAGGAGTTCAAGTATCTCGGGGTCTTGTTCACGAGTGAGGGAAGGAGGGAGCGGGAGATCGACAGGCGGATTGGGGCAGCGTCTGCAGTGATGCGGACGCTGAACCGGTCTGTTGTGGTGAAGAAGGAGCTGAGCCGGAAAGCAAGGCTCTCGATTTACCGATCGATCTACCTCCCAATCCTCACCTATGGTCATGAGCTCTGGGTAATGACCGAAAGAACGAGATCGCGGATACAAGCGGCCGAAATGAGTTTTCTCCGCAGGGTGGCCGGGCTCAGCCTTAGAGATAGGGTGAGGAGCTCGGACATTCGGGAGAGACTCTGAGTAGAACCGCTGCTCCTCCATGTCGAAAGGAGCCAGTTGAGGTGGTTCGGGCATCTTGTTAGGATGCCCCCTGGACGCCTCCCCAGGGAGGTGTTTCAGGCATGTCCTGCCGGCAGGAGGCCCCCGGGTCGACCCAGGACACGCTGGAGAAAATATATCTCTGGTTTGGCCCTGGAGCGCCTTGGGATCCTGCCGGAGGAGCTGGTAGAAGTGTCTGGGGAGAAGACTGTCTGGAACTCCCTAAATGGGATGCTGCCCCCGCGACCCGGACCCGGATAAGCGGAAGAAGACGAGACGAGACGAGACACATGCTTTCTGGTTTGCATGTGTTTTTAGTTTTTGCATGCTTTCTGGTTTGCATGTCTTTTTTAGTTTTTGCATGCTTTCTGGTTTGCATGTCTTTTTTAGTTTTTGCATGCTTTCTGGTTTGCATGTGCTTTCTGTTTTGCATGTGTTTTGTCTCTAGGGGCCACCGTACCCTTCAGTGTAATCTCCTAACTTCAAAACAGAATTCTGACAGCAGCACTCTGGCTCAGCTGGAGGCTCTTCAATAGGTGAACCTGCATCTTTCTGATCCACAAACCAATGAGAAATTTTTAATATACGCATAAAAACACTAGTACTATTCATTGTTTAAAACATTACACCTGAAGAGGGAGCAGGCTGAACCTCAAGAATGTATTTATACCTAACACCTTACAGTCAGTCATCTCTACACTGTGTGTGTGTCTACATAGACACAGCCTTGCAGATGTATTCATAGTTCTTGAACATTTTCACAGTTCCACAAGTTCAAACCACAAACCTAATTTAGTTTTATTGGGATTCTTTGTGAACCCCAGTCTGGTCATGTGTTGAAGCACTTGGACAAGATACCAGACCCCTCATTGGCCCCAGGCACCATCCAGACCCACAACCCACCGCTCCCCAAAAATGAGGATGGGTCAAAAGCAGAGAAACAATTTTGCTCACTTAGGGGATGAATAGAGGATTGATAATAGTGGTGCATAATTGAGAAGTGGAGGGAAAATGATACTTCGTGTTCAAAATTTTTCTCAAGAGTTGTGTGCTGTTGTATTCAGCCCCCTTTACACTGATATCCACAATTAATTTCCAGTGAAACCAGCTGCCTTTAGTAATCATCTAATAAATAGAATTCACGTGTGTCTTTAATCTCAGTATAGATACAGCTATACTGATATACAGCTGCAGTCACTGAAGTTAGATTGTTAAAATGTTGAAACCCAGTTCAGATCCTGGTTTTCTGGGTTGAAGATCTCTGACCCCTTTTAATCTGACTTTCTGAAGCAGCTCTGGACTGAGACTGCTCTGGTAAAGGTGGACAACAATCTCTGAATGGCTGCTGATGCAGGAAAACGTTCTGTTAGGCTCTTACTGGACCTCAGGGCAGCATTTGATCCTGTGGACCAGAACATTTTACTGAACAGGCTGAATGTTCTGGCTGGTTTCTCTGGTTCTGCATTAGATTGGTTCTATTCATATTGTTTCAGCAGAACATTCTCTGAGGACAGAAACACTGCCTTCATAACCTATGGAGTTCCACAAGGCTTAGTTCTGGGACCTCTGTTATTTTCTTTCAACAGCCTTCCTGTAGCTGGAATCATTCAGTCTTTTTCAAACATCTCATATCACATCTACACTGATGACATTAAGCTGTTTATGTCCTTTAAGTCCCACCAGTTGGACACACTGTCCCCCGTTGTTCTCCGTCTCTGGCTGTCCAGCAGTTTTCTGGCTCTGAATGCTAATTAGACAGAGACCCTGATCATAGAACCTGCAAAGCCTCATTCTAAAATCAAACAGGAAGTTGCTTCCCTTTGTTCAAGTAGAAATCTAGGAGTGACCTTTGACTCTCCTGTTTGTTTTACTTAAACATTTCATAACTATTGAAAATGGTGTCAAATGCAAATCTGGAAAAATGAAGTGTGTCATCAGGTTCAGACTGTAACACTCTTTTTACCGGTCTGAACAAATCCTCCCTCTCAGGCCTTCAAGCCAATCAGAATGCAGCAGCCAGACTCTGATCTAAACCCAGCAGGAGAACTCACATCATCCCAATTTTACCAAAATTAAACTTTTTGTTTTACACGTAAAGCTCTATGTGTGTCGTAAACCCAAGACTACACATCAACCTGAACACAGCATCCCCACTGAGAAACATGGAGGAGGCAGCATCATGCTGAGGGAGGCTTCTTCAGCAGGGACAGGGAAGATGAGCAGAGACGGAGGGAAGATGGATGGAGCTAATTACAGGACAGTCCTGGAAGAAAACCAAAGGTGGTAAATGTACTTAGTCTGCCCCACCTGAAATGCATGTGGCGTGTCGTCCACACAGTACACACGCAGGCTGTAGGTGGTGGATCCAGCCTCTGTGCTCCCAAACACGGCGATCTTCAGCCTCTTTACAGCCGCCTGCGTTAGAGGCTCCCCCACCAGGGCGTACGAGCCCGGCTGGTCCAGCAGCAGGTGGCAGTGGGTCGAGTCCATCAGGCAGTAACAGGAAGTGGATTCCTCTTCCACTGACATCACTTCCTGTTTAAAAAGAAAACATTCATGAGCATGTTAAAAAAGCTGATAAGTTTTTATGATGATCCCCAATAGGCCAAAGGGAATACTGATTTATCTGACTCGTATTGGTGGTTTAGTGAAAAACAAAGTAAAAACTACATTCATCTCCTATTTAAAGTATTTTTGGTTGCAGATTGTTGAGTGTAGAGATATGGTTTAATTATAAACTTGGCTGGTTTCTCTTTGTGACGACAGGCTAGACTTTCCTCAAATGTACTTTGCAATGCATTAAAAATAATTAATGATTTATAACAGTTTATAACAATTTAAACAAAAAATCCTTCAGTAAGGATCAACCTGCTCTTTTGTCGTTCCAACACGTTGTGGCAGGAACCCTTCAACACAGGGGTCGCTACGTCTATTCCTTCAGGCCTATCCTGCAAGTTTTACATGTTTCCCGTCCCATCACTCCTGAATGAATAATTTAATTATCTCCATCTTACATATAATACATACAAGGGGTTGTTTACAGAGTTCAGAGAGATGGATGGAGCTTTTCTTTGGTCCAGGTAATTTTATGGCAGGTAAATTATGAAATTAACTCGCGTTAAAACTGGGTTTCAAACACATTGTTACGACCTCCACTAGGTCTAGGAAAAAAAAGGAGGTCTAACAAAAAGTTAAAGGAGACTTGTGTAAGTTGTAAAACAAAAATGATATTTATTATCATATAAAACAGATTTACAACAAAGGAAGGAGCTATAAAAACTATGGTTAAGAAACAAAAATAGCTCTAAGTTTATCAATATAAATAAGGATCTAAACTGAAAACACCGGAGGATATGCCTCCGGGAAATAAAGCACAAAGGCTATAAACTAAAGATTAATATACTAACTAAGGGAGAGTTTGTTTTTAAAACTAAGAATGTTATTTAACTAAAGTTGTTTTTAAACTAAAAAGGTTCACTAAACTAAAAACAGGCTTTTAACAGTCCTGAACAAAAGAACCTGAAACAAACAAAATAAGCACCAAACTAAACTACTACTACTACTATTAAGGCCTAAATTAAACTACTTCTATACTCAATACTTTAAACTAGATAATCTCTAGAAGCCAGTGCTCAGACAAACAGGGGAGAAGAGGCACAGATCCTTTCTCCCCTGATCTGAAAGTGAACAGTCTTTTTATCTCTGCTCCTTGATGAGCTGATGAGCTGCAGCCGATCAGGAGTGGGCGTGTCACTGTCAGCAGCAGCAGCAGGAAAGAACAGCCCAAAGCCATGGTTATCCACCAGAGGGAGACAAAAACCCGGGGACGTAACACACATATTTTATTTGTTCCCATTGGTGAACTTTGAATTCGTTGGTGTCCAGAGTGAGTTTCTGCTTGGAGACATGTTATTCAATTATATTTTATTTACTAGGGAGAAAAATGTTTATTTGAAGTAAGAAGAATATTCCTGTTATGAGTTTTTCCTCCTGGTGTATTTCATGTCTAGTTAAAGGTTCGCTTACTGTTTATTTGTGCGTGGAGACATTTATAACACAGTTAGTTGACGACCAGATGTGGTTAAACCTTATAAATAAAACCAAGAGCTGCAGAGCCTAATGGCTCTGGCCATGAGAAAGGAAAATGAGTAATTCAGTTGTTAAAAATGCTCATGGGCTCATGAATCAGAGGTCTTTGAACTGTTCGCCTTGAAGAAGCATTTGTGTTGTAAATTCTTAATACAATTTACAAACTAAAGGAGCACATTTGAAAAGGATTTTTGTTCTTGACAACATTTAATAATACGGCCTCAGCTAGACGGGAACCTGACTTATTTCAATTTTATGTTAAAAACAGGCGCTGTTTTCAAACTTGTATGAATGTACTTGTATTGAAAAGCATAATAAGAAATAAAACATGCATACCGGTTAGTGCTGAGTGTGCTAACCTGGCTGCTGTTTTTAGTTGAAGAGGATGCAGTGGTTCTTCAGGTCACTGGATGATATATTATTGGAATCTGTAGATGATCTGTTGGATCTACTTTACATTCATCATTTTAGAATGACGAGAGTTTGTTTACGTATATGGAGCACAGTTCTTCAGCGAGATAATTTTATCCAAATTTTGATTTGTGACAAAATTGCTTAACAAAATTAAAAACTGAAATTGCTATTTTGTTATAGATGTAAACTATAGCTACATAGGATTTATATATTTCGGTGCCCAGTGCGGCCCAGTACCTTTAAGATGATTATAAACACACAGAGCCACAAAGAGGTTGTGTAACTACTGTCTGGTGACAGTGCTCTCAAATAATGACCGACACATCAGAAGCAGTCTGTCAAGAACATAAAAACATTTTGACATTAGTGATGCTGTTAGTACACAGCCCAACAAAACAAGTGTTTTATTCATGAGACTGCACCAGCAGCTGGGACGCACTTGATCTTCAACTGGAATCTTTTTTCTCTTCTTTCATACAAACTGAACTTCAGGGAGGTCAACTTGAGCAAAAGCTGACAATTATTTGTAGGATCAAACAGGAATTGGATATTAAAGAGTAGTAAAATAATCTGGAAGGCAAAAGGGAATTAGACCCCAAACTCCTTCTGTTCTTGAGGTTATGTCCTTCTCAAAGTGTTGTCATGCAGCATGCTGCAATCGCCTCTCAAGCAAGGAAACCAAATCCATGAATTCTATGTGATGATACAATTTAATGAGGAGCGTTGAGACAAAACAGCATGGCAAAACACAGCTTGAAGAGCCTCCTTTAAACTCAGAAATAATCACAAAAAAGGGAAATTGCTAATGCTAATTAACAGTCAAGTTATCAGTTGCCATTGAATAACTACCCAAATGAATGAATTTGAACTAAAAACATTTAAAAAGAGTTTACACTTAAAATCTATGAAGAATAAACAATGTTTCAATGGTTGCAAAAAAACTAAGAGAATACAAAATGAAAGGTGTCTGAAAAGGAGTAGCAAGAAGTATAACTCTACTGTATATAATCCTGATCCTCAGGGGAGGATTAAGGTGCACTGGGGCCCCTAGGCTACACTTGTTCAGGGGCCCCCTAGTCTGTGACCCGAAACTTTGACCGCTACCGATTGTTCCAATCGCTTGTGTGTGTGTGTGTATATTAGGGATGGGACGATACACTTAAACTCACGATACGATGCACCTCGATATGTCAGAGTCACGATACGATATTTCACGATACGATATCAAGAAGAAGAAAAAATAAAAAATATTACTGTATAATACCAACTTGTTTATTTTTGTTTCAGTTGCACATGGGGAAACACAAGGCCTAACAGGCCTAACACAAACCAGAACACTCCCTTAGTGTTGCTCTAACCCTAGGTTAAGTTATCTCAGGTTTGTTTCTGACCACAACTTCTAAACCTCCTACTCTCAACCCAAGGTTTAAAACTGAAGGAGGCTCTTTAATGGGAGACAATGAGTCTTCAAAATAACTGGAAAATTCAGCTGTTTTCAATTCAAACTGAACATGATCATGTCCAGGATGACAGAGAGTCTACTCCAACACGCTGCAGCGTTCTGTCAAAAGGGAATCTGAAACTTCAATCTAGCTGCTGTCAGTAACAATAAAACAGATTTAAAACATTAAAACTCTAAGCAGATTAAATAGTTCAGAAAAAGCAAAATAATATTAATCTCACAACTTTGTGTGTTGTCAGATTATTATTATTATTACTAATAATAGGTTAATTTATTGGTCAGCCATTTCAGGTCCTAGAGGGCTGAACCCAGCAGCTTCTCATCTGGAGGACTTTAATTATTTTACAGTTTATTTGTTCAGCGTTCTGACGTCTGGCTCATATAGATGAGTGAGTGTAGATGTGTCTGACTGTTGATTTCTGCAGTGAGACATGAAAACTCACCTCACTCCAACACCTTTAAATCCACCGTGTTGATGTATTTTAACGAACTTCCTCCGGTATTTCCACGGTAGTTTTTGTTGCAGGACGCAAAGTTTACATCACTCTGATGGAGTAAAAGTTCGGCAGATATACTTTCACTTTCATTTCCGGCGCTGTGCTCCGGGACAGCAGGGAGGAGAGGGAGAGACGCGACGCTGCACACAGAGGGTCTGCAGGCTGCATGATCAGCTGTGAAATACTTTGTTCAGTCTTGGCAGATCACGTTTTTTTTTTCATGGACATCACCCGATTCTGTTCAGCAGCTGATGCTCGATGTCAACCCTAAATTGCCTGCATTACTACTACTCATTACTACTACTCACGCAGCAGCGCCATCTAGTGTTTATTTCGCGATTCATTTTTTTTTCAACTCGATGCATTTCGTCATGTTTTATATCGCGAAATTTCGCCAAACGGTATTTCGTCCCATCCCTAGTGTATATACAGTATATATATATATATATATATATATATATATATATATATATATATATATATATATATATATATATATATGTGTGTATATATATGTGTATATATATATACACACACATATATACATATATATGATTATTATTTATTTATTTGGTTACTCAATCAGTGTTGCTTATGATTTTGTGGACCAATACAGTTTAAGAATATTCTTGCATGTAAATTTAAATACAATCATATATTTCAGGGTTTTTCCTGCTCAAATAGAGGCAGAGGTGGTACCATCCTGACCATTTGGACTGATGGTAAAAAAAAAATCCGGTCATAATCTATTTTTACCTGTCACTTATTAATTTAGAAATCAAATTATAATAATGACATTTTCGGCAGCATTATTTCATTCCTTGTAAAACAAATATTGTAATCGTTCCTTGACCTTTCCTGCTCCACTGCAGTTTGGAGAACCTGATGTTTAATGAAGCTGCAGAACAGAAGATCGTGGTTCTAATGGTTCTGCTCAGTTGATCTGCACACCAGGTCCAGTTCAGTTCATAAATTCAGACTGATCTAGAGAATAAACCAGCTGATCACAAAGTCTTCATCTGGGGAACTCTAATAACTCTCCCTGTCTGAAGACTGGCGCAGCGCATGAGCAAATCCACGCGATCGCCTCCGATTGCAGCATTTATATGTCTGTTCAGTTCATAAATCCAGACTGATCTAGAAAATAAACCAACTTGGCTCAACGCTCTGGGAGTTCTCGTTCTCTGAACCGCCGGATTCTGGACGTGGCGCATTTACGCAGGAGGAGTCCCTCTGACAAGCTGCTGCAGCCACTCGCCAATACAGCGCGGTCTGATGGCAAAAACCAGGTGGACCCGCTACGTCGGTACCACCGGTTCCTCATAAATCCTGGAACCGTAACATTTGTTTTAGTACCGACTTTGTACAGAAGAACTGGGTTTTTTGACAACACTACTACTGGATACAAAAAACCCAAAACAATATTTACCTGTTTGCTGCAACTGCATAACATCCACACAGTTGCGGGCAGAGTGAAATCAGCTGGAGGCGGCCGCTATGCAAATTTGAAAAACCCTGCTGACCAATGGGGGCCCCCAGACACACAGGGCCCCTAGGCTTCAGCCATACCTAGCCTGTGCATTAATCCGGGCCTGCTGATCCTCTTTTATTATGGCTATGTGTTTGGCAGATGCCTCGCTTCACCTTCTTCTGCTTATCTGATTGGTGGGGCAGCATCCCAGCTAGAGAATCCCAGACTGGCCGCTTCCCGGCCAACTCCACCAGCTCCTCCAGCAGGATCCCAAGGTGTTCCCAAGTCAGATTGGAGATGTACTTTCTCCAATGTGTCCTGAGTCGACAGGGGGGCCTCCTATCAGCAGGACATGCCCGAAACACCTCCCCAGGAAAGCGTCCAGAATGTCCGGCTCCTCACCTTACTATAAGACTGAGCCCGGCCACCCTAGAGGAAACTCATGTCGACTGCTTGCATCCACAGTCTTGTTCTTTTGGTCACTACTGTATGTTCATGACCATATGAGGATTGGATGACAATTGGATTTTGCAGATACTTTTATCATAAGCTTCAGTCACTGCTAACAGAGCTGTTACATAGAAAAGTTTTGAAAACTGTTTTTTGAATGGACAGTTTAAAGCTACCATTCATGCAGTCTGTGAACATTTAGTATCAACATTTGAACCAGGTGTTCTATATAAACAAGTGTTTATATAGAACACTGTTCTATAGAACAGTGTTGTTTGGGTCAAACTCCACTACTTCACAGTACTGTTGCTTGTGGCAGCCATCTTAGTCTTAGTCTTTTGGATAAAAATGTTTATTAGTTTAGTCACATTTTAGTCATATGTGATAGCTTTAGTCCAGTTTTGGTCCAAAACTCAAAAATTTTGGGGAATTGGAATCACTTGCTGCCTTACCAAAACTCCCTGCATGTGATGCATCTTTGATCCAAATCACCACAGCAGGGAGGGGAGGGAAAGGATGGGAACTGACCAATCAGAGGACACTGATCAATAGGGGTGCAACGGATCAGAAAGCTCACGGATCGGATCGGTTCACGGTTTTTAGTCACGGTTCGGATCAATTTTCGGATCAGCATAATGAAAAAGAAAAGACAAAAAACTTTGCTCTCTCATTATTTTCTAAAACACTGAGCAACTTTTTTATGCTCAATCCTCATAAATACAAACTGCATTTAACTCAAGATGTCAATCTGATGCTTCAATAAAGTTTTGAATCATATTAAAACAAATTAATGGGGGAGATATACTCATATGCCACCTCAGGGGTCACAGACCTGCTTCTGTCAAACTAGCGGTCACAGCTGGGGGGGGGGGGGGGGGGGGGGGGGGGGGG
>SSNR01000426.1:256801-302421 GCA_006937965.1 Callopanchax toddi | reverse complement strand
GGTTATATTAACGTTTATTAGCTCGTATAAAAGCCCAACATAACGTTATCTTAGACAGAAACAGGTGAATCTAGTTTGTCTATCAGAAAGATGGATTTCCAGCTGACGGAGAGAGAGACGGAGGAATCAGAGGCAGCGCGCGCGCACGTGCGCAGCAGAGACTGGATATTGATCAGGGATCTTTCGTTCTGGTGTTCTAAAACGGCTGAAGCCAACAGAGTTAACCTCTATACGTGATGCAAAACGAACGCCTTTCTAAGAGGGGAATTATCTGCAGATTCACAGCGCCTGAGAACAGAACGTCGGGGATTATGTAGCGACGCACGCGCTCTACATGAACCGCGAACCACGTGCATTCCGAACCGTAGAGGGTGATCCGTACGAACCACGGATCGATGATGATCCGTTGCACCCCTACTGATCAACCACAGGACCTGCCTCCAGAGTCTCAAAAGTCTTCAGTTGAGTGAAGGCTGAGCAACTGAGTGCGCATTGAGAAAGTTGAGTGTGTACTGGTCAGCGCCATGCAGTCTTAGCCCACAGTTGCATGCACGGTTTGATTGACAGTCAGTCACCAGATGTTTCTGTGCTGCAAAAAATGTTTTTGCTCTCTCAGTGCAGAAATCCTTCTTGTGATGTTTTTCTTTCACTTAGAAGTTATAACTTCTTCTCGTATCATGTGTATTTGCTCAGTGTTTGGTGTGTGCACACAGCATGTGCGTTTGTGAGTTTTAAAACTAAATAAACGTTGTTTTTCTTTCTGATGGATTGTGTTGAAAGTTTGTCCATAGATCATTGTGTCATTTCCGACCACCAAGACCCTTTGAGGTCTACAGCTGTTATGCTGACAAGAGTGTGTTGTGCAGAACGTGCGCTGTATGCCAGGTGGTGGGCATGACCAAAAGAGAATAGGATGCAGCAACATGGCTGATTATTTTTAGCTTCTGATGGACAGATTAGACACAACAGGCAGAATGTAATGCATTTTGAACATCTGACAGACCACCCACTGACAGTATTGTCCAGTCTCCTCAATGAAAACTCACACTTATCATGTTTTAGTCTTCAAATTGTCACGTTGAGCTTGTCATGTTATTGTCTTGACATGATGGGGTGTCAACAAAATATTTCTGTCATCCTCTACATTGGCAAGAACAAAACTGCTTCACAGTGAAGAAAGCCCGTCGTGTGTTTCTCAGTGTCCAGTTGATTCAGCTCTGCTTCGTTCTCGAGGGTCATGACTTCCGTTGGACCGATGCTTTGTGCTCAGCCCGGTGACAATGATGCTGTTAATATTAGAGTACTGTTCCAACACAAGTCCAACACACAGTTTTGCAACTGGCAAATTTGTTTATCCTTCTCAACGTTTTTCATCCTTAATGACTTGATTTTCATGACTTGGCCCAAAATGATCTTCTGCTGCAGCCTCATTGTAGCGACGTCCTCGTCCAAGAAATCCAGAACTCGACGTCATCCATCTCCTCTATATTAATTTCTCTTTGGCTTCAGTTTTCTGCAGTGTGTGAGATGGTTTCCGGTTAAAATCCAGCAGTTAGACCCGTACTTTGTCCTGGAGATAGTTTTATAAAATGTTAAACTACAGGCTAATGACGCTAGCGTTGCTAGCCATGAGCTAAATCATTGCTGAAGAGTCTTTTTGGCCAAAAAGTTGAAAAGTTCCAGTAAGAAGCAGATCATTCAAATTAAAAACCAAAAATGTGAAGTGTCCATGTTCACTCTCTACAGCTCGCTTTATGACTACTTTACCAAAATACTGGTGGCCTTCAGATTTTTCATCACTGTTTAAAAAACAGTCAGCGATGGAGAATATCTGGCTAACGCGACCCCTGAAACTGGGCGACAGCAGCTTAACTCTACAGCTGTAAAACAAAAACACACTTTAGTTTCTGTTTGCAAATAAATTAGATTAGTCATTGTTTGAAAATCATTTCTGCTCTGCTTCAGATGCAACGTTACCTCTTTATCAGCCGGGACTTCTGTAAATACAGTTTACGCATTTAGTTTTTAAGCTTCCTGCTTCCTCCAGAGCACAGTCACTGCATTATGGCACTGAATAATAACACACTGTAGCCGGGAGTGTTAAGGACTCTTTTGTGACTCATTTACATTTTAATAACAGCTTAAATTAAGGTATTCTGTTGGCACTGTGTATGTGTCTTCTCCTGCTGTCTCTTTAGATTAAACCTCAGTAGTAAATCAATTATTTTCTAACAAGATCTAAGGATCTCTGTGCCCTTTGATTTTTACCATGAAATCTCAAAGTGACGTGAATCTTAACTTTAGTCCTATTTCCTCTCCTCTTTCCACTTCTCTAACTCATGTACATCAAGAAGAACATCTTTATGTCTTTTTTGTCACACAGTTGCAAACACTGAATTCTTGTTGTAACAAAGTGCCACACACTTTAATAATCCCAGTGGGAGGTTATCCTCATCAGGGAGTGGCTCTGTGCTGTCTGCTCCGTGAGGCGAACAGCAGCTTTGAGCACAATCAGGCATGTTGCCCTTTATGCTACAGGTAAGGATTTGTTTGGGCTGCAAATTTCATTAAAAGTTTAATAAACTATAGCAACCTGTCCTTGTTTGTATTTGGCACAGATCTGAACCGTTTGTAGAGGTTTCACAGTGCAGGCTGGGAGACCAGTTAGAAGGACATTGCAATGGTCAAGGTGGGAGATGACCATAGACTGCACCAGGAGCTGGGTGGTGTATTGTGTCAGGTATGATCTGATCTTTCGTATGTTGAACAAAGCAAAGCAGCATGAACGAGTGACAGAAGCAACATGATCTTTAAAGGTCAGCTGGTCGTCAATCACAACACCCACCTCAGCTGACGGAGCCAGAGATAGGGAGTCAGTTTGGATTGAGATACTGCGTTGTATGGTTGGTTTGACTGGGATGACAAGCAGTTCAGTTTTAGAGAGGTTGAGTTCTCCATATATCAGAGAGACAGTCATACTGAAACAAACAGTTAATGATGGTTATATAAGAGCAGCTGCACGCTGCAATAAGCTGTATGTTTTACATCCAATGTACAAACAATCTGATTAGTTGACTAATCGCAAAACTAATCGGCGACTAGTCAACTATCAAAACAATCATTTGTGGTAGCCCTGGTTCAAATAAACAGGTAGCACAAATATTTTGAACGTATTTATGGGAATAAATGTAGATGCTACATGTTAGCATGTGTGTATCCTAATTCTAAAGTTGAGTCCAGAACCGATCTGGTCCCTCCTTTGTCTTTCCATCACTTGATTTTAAGCAGAATGACAAGTTTTAGCAGCAGAAACCTCAATGCGCCACAAGTTCCCCAGTTTTACTCATTGTCGCTAACATCTACATGGAGGAAGTGGAAAACAGAGCACTGAACTCCTACAATGGAGCAGAACCAAGCCACTGGTTCAGGTATGTGGATGACATATGGGTCAAAATTCTAACTGATGAGGTAGAAGGCTTCACCAGACACATCAATACTGGATAAGAACATCAAGTTCACCAGGGAGGATGCACACAACAACTAACCGCCCTTCTTGGACTGCGCTGTACAAACTTAACAGGATGGAAGTCTCAGCCTCGAGGTTTACAGAAAACCTCCTCACACAGACCAGTACCTGCATTTTGACTCACATCACCCACTGGAGCACAAACTATCAGTTATCAGGACTTTACACCATCGGGCTGAGAATATTCCCACCAGAACTGAAGAGAAACAAAAAGAAAAGAAACACGTCAAATAAGCTTTCCAGACCTGCATTTACCCAAACTGGGCCTTCGTTAATGGGCCCATGTCATCGTTTTCCATGTTTTCTGACTTATCTATCATGTTGCAACGTTGAGTTCTCACCTTAAGCCTGCCAGAAAGAGCAAAAAACGGCGTCCATCGGTCTCCTAGTCCAGCCAGTGAGAAGCTCTTCAAGATTTCAGACCCAGGTTTCAAACAGTTTTTTTCACTCCAGCCCGCTATGAGGTCATAGTGATCCGGACTTGCTTATATGGTCAATTCTCCTCCCACATGCACGTTCATGACACCTGGAGCGAGGAGAACGCCAGTGCTGCTGCCGCCATTGACCATAGACCGTGTAGTGTTTCAGTTTCGTTTCTCTTTCACGCGACAACACTGCCCCCTACTGCAGCAGAAGTGTCAGGCTGCCAAATAAGGAGAAACCCAGCAGAACCGGAAGGCGGCGCTTTCTTCTGATCTCTGAGTTGCTCGTTTGGAAATAATTACAGCGTATTTTGAGTTATAATGGTGCAACGCTAATCTAGAGGCATTAGAGATCACATCTGTTTAATATAAATTGATTTAAATATGGAGCCATGGGCCCTTTAAATAAATAAAGAAGTCTGGAAAAGACCCCACAGCAGCTAATAAAAAGACAAGGACAACAGGAGCTAAAGTATTGTCATCCCATACGTAGCAGGAGTCTCTGAGAAACTGAGAAGAATTTTCTCCAAACACAGCATCCTGATAAACGTCAAACCCAACAACACCCTCAGACAGAAACTGGTTCATCCTAAAGACAAGCCTCCCAAACAGAAGATCAGTGGTGTTGTTTATACAGTCCAGTGCAGTGAGGACTGTCCAGACCTTTACATTGGAGAAACAAAACAACAACTAGAGGTTTCACCTTTCCAGATCCTACAATGCAGCTCTGAGCCTGATCCCCAGACAGTTTCAGTCTAATTCACACCTTCCTGCATCTTGTATTCAGATTTTAGTTGTGCCCTTTGGAAATGAGTGAAAATAAAGAAGAATTTTCTCATTTAGAACACAAACTGAGGGTCACCACAAAGTCTCATATTTGCTCTATTGTATCATTTTAGCAACTCAAATATGCCAGGAGTGATGTCACCTGTCGTCCATTCTCGGTAACAAAAGTGTGAAAAGGGTACTTTCTTTTTTGGTAATATTGTTAAATCTTAACAGGCATATTTGCCATTTCTACTTTCTTCAATTCAAATTCAGTACTATTGCTGTACTTCTCTAGCAAGCAACAACTAAATATCTAAATGTTTGTGGTGACATGCTCCAACTGGAGACTACAAACTAAACTCAGTGTGCAGATGTGAGTTAACCTGCAGTCTGTTTTTCTATTTTCTCAGTAGCTAATGAAATTGCCTCTAAAGGAAAGTGAATTAATCTAGAGGAAAACTCAGTCAAACACAGAGCAAACTGTTCAGCATTAATATATCACATATAAACAGCAAGAGAGAAAGCCTGTGTCTGGCTTTATTCAGGCATCCAGCTTAGAGCCAATAAAGAGGGCTGACAGGTCTGTCTGCTTCCAGGGCAACCAAACAATTCCTGATGACATTTAGCTACAAAGAAAGAAAAAGGCCATTGAAGAAAAAGATAAGGAGGGCCAACCAAGTGTCATGTGTGAGCCGGTTGGATTTGACACGGTGTAATGCAGTTGACAGGAGACAGGCCTGCAGCTCACCTCCCATTTACTATCCTGGGTTTTCCTCCTGAGCTGGATGTTCCAGTTTTCTGCATCCACTTCGGCACAGTGGGCGATGGTCATGGCTACGGGGCAAAAGAGACCCAAACCCAAAGGACCGTACGTCACCTCTGGTCCCAGGAGGATTTCACAGCCTTCCAGAGTTTGAGCACTGAACAAAACACCAGACAAAAAGAAGTGTAAATGTTATAAATACACAAGAACACAGCTCCAGGACTGCCTCTATAAATAAAACATGTTAAAATAAAACTCTGTAATCATTCCACTGGGTTTATTTTTTAAATCTCACTCACATAATTGTGACAAAAAACGTTCACACTAAAAGTTGTGAGACAGTTCAGTCACATTGAACAAAACACGGAGACTTTACATATTTAAAATATTCTCTTTTCACAAAAGCTGTCATGTTTGCTCGTCTTCTCTCTTTGAGTCGTTGCTTTTAGCAGCGAGGAAAACAACAACCTAATGAGGGAAGCTGATGAGCGTTGGTGGGCTGTAAACACAGCGCTCCTGTGGGGGTTGTACTTCCAGGTCTGACGGCCTCAGAATGAGCGCGTCGTGGACTTTAGCTCTTTAGTTCAAGCTGCTGCCACACTGCTGGAATTAGTTCCAGCACAGGTGAAACAGAGTCACGGAGCTTTGAGCGAGCTCGTTAAAAACAGACTACAACAAACACCTCGTACCAGTGGAAGGTGGAGAGAAAGGACATGATGATAGAGTAAACACAGCTCTAAGCTGCTCTCTGTGATCACAGGTTCCAGGTATGAGGGGGTTTGATTTGTTCAGCTTTCGATGAAGAACTGGAAAATGTTGGAGTTTTATGTCGTTATGATGCATGAGCAAGCTAAATTCAATAAATCCTGTTTTTTAGGCTTGTTGTTTATCGCAGTTCCCTAAAATATCCTTTGTTGACAGTAATTTCCATGTTAACAGGAGGAGTGTATAATACAGGAGGTTTGACTAGTAGCTACATATGTTTTCACCCCACTGAGGAGGACAAAGTGTGAATGTGAAAAGCAGTGAATTACTGGGTGTGCAGCAAAGCTAAGCCTGATTCACACTGCAGGATTATTAAACAGATTTTTGCTCTAATTCCCCACTTCCAACAATCTTGAGGATGCCCCTAAATTCAGCTCTAAAGATACTCGTATCAGATATTCCTGTCGTGTGTGGTAGGTTAAAGGCTAGGCCCAAAAGAAGATGGACGCACTGTGTCACGCCTGAGCTGTGATTTCCAAACCAAACCATTGTGAGAGTGGTGTCACGAGGAGCGCCACAGCACATCCGGTCTGCAGCGCGGCGCTCAAGATACGCGCCGGTTCTATTTCAGCACCCCGAGACGCGTGTCATGACATTGTGGAGTGCTTTATGACACAGGCAGCATGACAATACACTGAACCACAACTAGTACGGCAAACATACAACCGCCAGTACATGGAATATTTACATAATTGAGCTTTTAGAAACAGTCTATTCCAATAAATAGCTCATGTACCCATTGTTGAAGAATTAAACGATATAAAAAAAAATCCCACACAACATGATGGTAGTTTTGTCCAAATACAGACCAAAAGATTCACTTCGTCCTTCCTGTTCTCAGTTCCTGTGAGATATTGTGACTATCGCACAGTTTTGCAAGCAGTGTTCAACGGCGCTCCGCTTCAGGAATGTGTCCTGTGAGACCGGAAGACTCGTCAAAGACGCGGCGCCTCTGCGTCACGGCGCTGACGTCTCCTGTGGGGTCCAGCCTTAAGAGTGCTCTGGTCCGCTCTAAAGGACGTCAGGACCGCTCTGATCACAGATCAGGAAGTCTAACATGTTGGATCGTCTTGGCCTGATATCACAGTGTGTGTGGTGTCCCCTGACAATAAGTTTAATGGACTGATGACGTCTGAAGAAGGTGTTTATGAACAATACAACAACGCATACTACTGTAATGGGCTCAATCTGCTGCTGCTGTTTTGTTCTAAGGAAATGTTCGGATGTTCTGTAGTGTGAGTGCTCATGTCCTATTCCGACAGAACCCCGGTTCTATCGGCCTGAGAGCTGTCTGTCAGCTGGTTGTTATGGTAACTGGAGCAGAGTGTGTGCGCTCTGAATGAACAGACAGAGAGAGTAACTGGAGCGGTTTTTCTGATGTTTTGCTTGTTCTTGGTGTAACTACGGCCAACAGTAGTCTGTTTGACAATTGGAACCAGACTTGTTGTAGAGTGAGAGAGAACTTGATATTATTGTCATCTTTAGCTGAAGTAGTGACTGTACTTCCAGCTAGAACACACACATCTCTCTCCTGCCTCCATTGTTGTTTACGTCTGTGCTGCTGGCTGCTTGGTATTTATTACATGAGTCGTCCTCATGGTGAAAACATGACTTGTCACATGACGCCACACAATGAGAGACACAGAAAGGAAATGCTTCTTAAGGAAGGAAAATTCAACTCAGTGACCTGAATAACTAACTTTAATCTGGTTACTGGTTTGGAAATAGTAACGTGTTAGATTACTGGTCACATTGGAGCATCACTGGCTTCAATGTACCAAGGTTTTGGACATTTTACATCCTACTGATTATTTCACTGGACTCTATGTTTTTTTTTTATCCCACTTTCATTCCTACTGTGGAGCCATAAATTCTCCTAACTCTAACCAGGTGAGGCATGCAGGGCTTTAGATGATGTTCTGGGATCTTTTGTTACTGAATTGACGTTGGGTCATGATGTGCTGCTTTTTGAGATCTTTTAGCCTACTTCATGCTGTCAGACCGGTTCTGCTGCAGTAATTTCTTCATTCTACAGGTCTGTCAGTAAACAGTTCATGGTGTGACTAGTGGAGCTGAACCCAGGTCTCTAAATAATGTGGTTAATTACCACATGATTTAAGATGATTTATCATTGTCTAATATTAAATTAGGTTGTTACTTTGAAAAGCATTAACATAAAACAAAACACAGGAACCTGTACTAGGACTAATACTTTTCCACATGATTATCCTTGACTGAAGAATTCTGCGATGGTAGTGACACAAAAATAGAGCTGCAGATGATATTTTTTAATCTAAAAATGCATGCTTCAAACATTTTCAGCCTTCTGAAGCATTTTTACTCTATTTATTTTATGGGGAACAAATTGGTCTCAACCTAACAGTCATTAGGAGTTTGGTTCCCACTGACAGCTAAGCAACAGTCTCAGCTTCATGGATAAAATCATTTTATTTAGCATTTTCACAAAACAACTGAATGTTTACCCATAATGCAGTGCTCCACACTGCCTTAATCGTCTTAAGCGCCTCTAAAATGATTCTTCAACTTTGTAATTATTTCTGGACATCCTGGCACATCTCTTAGAAACGTCAGAGTTCTTTCACTAGAGTCCTGTTATGTAAACACAGCAGCTTCACCTGAATTAAACGTGCTTCTGTCTGCTGGAACACCTTCATGGTTAATGTTCTCTCTGAGTGATGACATCCACTCCAGTGTTCCCAATTACTGCCTCAGCATTTACCCTGGAGTGTGTAGGATGGTGTGACACAGATTGTGTATGCAGCCGTCAGGCCTTGCAGGTACCATCTTAGTGCATTGCCACCTCACCCAGACTCATAAGTGATTTCACAATTTACCTACTTATGACAGCAGCCAGGGTCTGTGTCTGGTTCTCAGAGAGCTCTTGATTTACTGGCCATCAGTGCAAAGCCTAATCACAAAAAGAGCAGATGACCTGTTCCTTTAGTAGCCAGCAGATTGGGCCCTTGGAGTTTGAGGCTGGTGGTTTCATCTCTAAATTCCACTTGTCATCACAATGAAGGGCTCTAAATGGCAGTCTTCAGCTCCCTGATGAGGTGCATTATTTAAAATGAGCAATGACTCACTCTTCAGGGACTGTGAGAGCTGTAGAACGGAGCATACTGGGTCAGGAGTGGAGATGGTAGGTCTAATGAATGCACCCATTAGTATGCTCCATTACCTTCACCTTTATTTGCTTGTAGTCTCCCACCTGTTTTTCCCACTGCACTTTTGTCAGTTTTTAAGTTGATGCAGATGCCTGATGTGCTGCATGGATACATTAATCAACCAGACACCTAGAGGTGACGTTTGGTGAGTCATTACGAGGAACGACATGCAGTTTCAGTTCTGCTTTTATAAATTTATTGAAGTACTTCTGCAACACATTCAGCTAAACCGGCATGCTTCATCCAGTTGAACTGAATGACCAGCTCTGTTTATTACATTACCAATAAGTTCATTAAAAACAGAGCGTCTCCACTCATAATGACTGCTCAGGTAACTGAGTCCTACTTCATTTTAGACTTCCAGGGCCTGAATGTACTGTGACCCTCCTGAATGTGAAATCAATAAACCACAAGGCCAAATACCACCATGCTATGTGGTCCTTTATGTCAGAGTGGTAACTAAAGAGGTCATCAAGTCATTGAACAAGTTCAATAAAAGCTTTAAGCACTGAAATAAATAGAAAAACAGATGCAGACATGAGGAGGTCAAAAGCAACATCTGCCCAGAGGATACAATCGTACGTTTTTTAAAAGGAACAAAACCCATCACAGTGTATAGAAGGACGGAAGCTGATTGCGCTCATAATCCATCACTTCCTGAAGCGTTCGTAACTTCTATTCCCTCTTTGAGTCATCAGATTCCTCTCACTGTACCAAACTTACTGGACCACCAGAGGAGATGCCCTGTAATGTGTCAGCAGCAGATGTCAGGAGGACACAGATATGGTAAGAAGTGGTTCAGACAACCTCCCAGGACAGGTTCTAAGATCAGCGTGTGATAACCCTCCAGTTGCCAGAAGACCTCTCTCCTACTACTGCTACTCTAGTCAGACTCACCTCCTCAACATATAGTGCTGGTTCTGGAACCCAAGCCGTTGAGATGGGTGAGGTGGGCTTTTGTTCACCCCCACACCTACATAACATCCTTACACCTTTGGGTCAGAAAACAGGTCCTGGTTGCTGGTCTGCACCAGAGAGCAGCTCAGACCACTCTCCTTGGTCATTCCTTCCCACTGTCGCCCTCATACTGCACTGCTCAGAATGGGGGATTGCACTGAAGTAATGCTTCAATCCAATCTGCTGGTTCTTTCTAATGGGCACATTTGACGAAGTGGCACTTTATAATGAAGGTCATTTTATTGAAACTGAATTGCCTCGCCTTCTTCTGCTTATCAGGTCGCGAGGGGCAGCATCCCAAGTAGGGATCCTCTACAACAGAACTGCATTAACCGTAATCAGCTGGCCTGAATCTGAATCTGGACCTGAAGTGAACTGGATGTGTTGCTTCGTTCATCACTTTGAGAGTTTTGCTCATCTTTGAGGGCAGTGGGGATATTAAGTCTAAATGGGCTCCTCCCCCCACTCTGCTATTGTTGAAACAGCTGTTGCAAACAGTGGCCAGAAGGTGGCTGGTCCCAGTCGCGGCAGTAACACCTGAACCCACTGGTGGACAGCAGAGGTTCAGGGAGTTGTCAGGCTGAAGGTAAAAAAATGATAAGACAAAATTCATGCAACAAAAAGATGCGTACCACAGAAAACCATGCTGGCTCCTAAAGGGACCACAGTAGTTTGTGAATCATTTCTGAAATCATCTAACTCACTCTTTCTGCTGATGTTTGCATCTTAATCATTTATTGTGCTGTCAAGTCCATCCTGTCATTATTACTGATATTGTTTACGTTGACCAGGGTCTTTTTCTTTTAGTGACTTTAGGCCACTGAAAACGGTCCACAGGAAACAGTGTCACTTTACCCACGCCTTCCAGAGAAGAGCTGAGTCCATAGGGGTCATTACCTAGCTGTGATCTGAATGTCTAATGCCTTCAGTGCCTAGATGAAAGGCCTCAGAAGATCTGTGCCTCTGTGTCCATCAGTGCTCTATTCATCTCTGTTATTCATCATTGTTTAAACAAGCTCTCTGGGTCGTGACTCGCTCCCAGTGAGTCACATTATTGACACCAAGAGGAGTATATAACTACATACTGATACTCAGAGCAGCAAACGAGGGGCACATAAAAAATAGACGGGGGATTGGATGTCAGAGTCTGCTTTTTACAGCAGTGTGAAGTAAGTCCATTTACTAAATAAAGAGCTCGATTGTAGAGCCCCTGAGGCTCGCACAGCTTGAACTGGAGGTTGTCTGTAGCGGCTGGAACATCAAAGCACAAGCTCCCACCTGTGAGGGACTTCTGGGTAGGAACAACCTATTGTGATGCCTACAGGAGTCCTGTAGGGAGCAGGACACACCTGTTAGCGTAGCTTTGGGGTAAACACACAGCTACACAGAGACAGCCACTAGGTGGGTCACACAGAATGTCTACTGGTACGACTGGTCGCCCATAACAATACTGCTGATGACTATCAGTACAAACACCTATAGAGTTCAACCACAGCAGTCAGAATGTCTTACTGAAAACCTTTTACTCTCCTCTGACATTTACTGTGGAAACATGTTAGAAGTGAGAATTTCAGATTTATAAATTCAGTCTGGTTTAATATCAATAGGTCCAAACCAACACTGTTAGGAGTTTTTATTTTGTTTGAAATCTTTTGCTAAAATTGACATTTTTAGTGGTTTCCAACCAAACCCAGAAACTCTGTGTTGTAATGTCATTTAATGAGTAACTATTAATGGGCAGTTTGTAAGCAAAGCAACAATAAAGGACCTGAAACCTTTTTTATGTATTTGTTATTTATATGTTAGTTAGAAATATGAATAACTGTGTTATGGTTTGGCATGTAGCTCAGTAGGTAGAGTGGCCATCTGGAAACCAGAAGGTTGTTGGTTCAATCCCAGCTCCAGCTGGGTCACTTTGTTGTTGTGTCTGTGGGCAAGATACCAGCACTACACCCACCTTACCTACTGGTGGTGGTCAGGAGGAGCCCTGGTGTTCAACAGCTCCAGTCTCTGACAGTCTGCCTTCTGAGCAGCTGTGAACACAGTGTAGCTCACTGCCATCAGAGTGAATGACTGACTGTCATCATGACTGGACTTGATCAACAATCTGTACAGACCATTACAGTTTGAACAAAGCAGAACTTATTTTTGTTAAGACATTAAGCAACTGAGCCGAGGTGTAAGAAACAGTAAAAATGATCAAAACAAGTTCCCCGGCCTAAAAGGTCATTAAGTCTATATGGGAGCACATGTTTTTTGTATTGCTAAAGATTGAGTAGCTACTGGAATGTGCTGTGATATTGTTTTATGCTGAACAACAAAATTGTTAGAAATATATATTTTTTTGCATTAAAAGCACTTCACTGATTTAGCTCAGGGATATTCTGGCCATGTTATAAAAAGGGACTGAAGCTGAAAGACCTGGGTGCTCATTTATAAAACTTGCTTAAGCAAAAAACGAGCCACTTTTTACACAAACTTTGGGATTTATTAAAGAAAACGTAACGAAAAAATGTGCGTAACTTTAAGCAAATTCTGGACCTTGCGTAAGCACATTTTGGAGACGTAAAGCCTGGAAGAGCAGCTGATGAGATGGAAAATGGTGAATTTAAGACACAATTTAAGACTTGTAGACCCTCGCGCACACAGAGCCAACAATCACCCCCCATCCCGTCTCTGAACAGAATAAAAGTGAAAATCTTATCAAAAATGTGTCACATTTTAGAATAATATCACATTATGTTCATACAGACGCCTTCAGATTATAGAGCAACTGCACTTATGGTGCATTAATTGTGATTTCTGAGACTTATGAATCCGTCCCTCCACACCTCAAGTTTCAACCTCTGTGAAATGACGTTTTCTAAACCTCTCTGTTGTCACGACTTACTGTTAAAAGCCAAAAATCCACCGTCTCACATATATGCAATTATCCATGAGGTTCTTTGCATTGACCATATATGGCAGAATGAGGGCGTGTAGGAGGAGGGTTCTGACCCAAAAACAGCTGAGCACAGTTCTACATCTGAGAGTGATTCATAAAGCAGAATTGATCTGTGCGTACGCAGAGTTTTATAAATCAGAAATGGAATTTGCAAAAGTGAAAATTTCTTGCTGAGCTTAAGCACGTTTTTATTAAGGATTTAACGCTAAGCTTTACCCTGGTGCTTAGTAAAGATACCTGAAGAACATTGTTAGGAGAATAAACCATCCTGCTGCTGACAGGAGAGCAATGTCTGCTCCCTTTCATTCTCTACACGTTGAGAGGACAATCTACTAATTACCCATCTACCATGAATTTACGTATTGTACTTAAATAATATGGTAATAGATATTTTATTTTTATATTAGCTTATTTTATTGGTTCTTTGGTTTTTCTCCCACAATCCTTGCTGTCATGTTGTCTCCTTACTGGTGACTGGTTGGGATTAAACATGGCTGCATGTGCACTAGAGAGGATATGTCAGAAACAATCTATCTGTTGAGATCAGCTGAGCCACAGCCATGCTGGCTACCAGCAGGAAACATCAACATGTATTTACACTCTAATCATTTTAGAAAATGATTTCTAAAAACATAAGTAACAGATTACAAACTGCAAAGCAACACTAGTTAATTCTGAAAATAGAAAAAAGTCAAATGAAGCCCCAGATGAAAATAATGGCAGTGTCAGCATGTAGTGGTTGCCATAGAAACCATGCCAGCCAGCCAGCCTGTCATAAGCGGTGTTTTTCTGCTGGCTCTATCCCGCTCTGTGATGGAAACTAAATTGGAGACCAGTTTTCTGAAACCTTTCACAGAGCGCCGTGTGTTTAGCTTTGTATTAAAATTCTAAATCTCCTGGTCCAACATGACACAGCATTTCTCTGAGCTGACAAAGCTGCCCCAGAGCTGAGCAGTCGAAATCGTGCTGACGATTGGTGAAAAGGACTGGGTTTGATGTGGACCGTCTGCAGAGTGCCTTTGAGCTCAGTGTAATTTCTGTCTGCTTCACGTTCAACAGTGTTTCAGAATTCCTCCTCATTCCTGATATTCTGTTACTGTAACTATAAACGATCTGCCTTGTTCTGAAAATCATTTAATGATATTTTTTGTCCACAGACTGAAACAGACATGATGAAAACATGCAGGCTCATTAGGAGCTTTTTAACAGGCGTCAGTCCAATTAATGAGAACCAGAAAGCCTCATGTCAGAGTACTGTAGTGGAGTTATTGCACTGAGATTTTTGCTCTGATGCCTGTCAGAGAGAATTTGTTATTTAGTCAAAGGAAACACTGTCCAAGCTGCAGTGTATTTACTGTCCTGATTGCTGTGAAGAATAAGCGTCTCTCAGGCTCCTGCTTCTTGTTTTAGAGGCTGTGTAGCGCTGACTGGATGGCAGGAGTTCAAAGAGGTGGTGACTGGGGTGGAAGGGGTCACTGATGATGTTTTTGTTATGCTGATGAAGCGCAAGGTGACCAGATCTTCCAGGCACTGCAGAGGTCAGTCAGCCAGCGATCCTTTCTGCAGATCTGAGGACTCTGCAGGGCCTTTTTATCTGCAAAAGTGCAGACAGCGAACCAGACCGAGATGCAGCAGCCTGGAGGATGCCCACTATACAGTAGAACACCACCAGCAGCTTCCTCTCTGTGTTAATCCTCCTGAGGAAGTACAGCCTCTGCTGTGCTCTCTTCATGAGTTGGACCAGGTGAGGTTCTCTGAAACATGGATGTTCAAGAGGACTGCGCTCGTTCCACCTCAAGTGGGGGCTGTGTGTTTCTGAGGTACCTAGATTTATCTTGAAGGGTGGCACAACCTCATTAGGTAGAGCGTTGTCTTGCAACCAGTGGGTTGCCGGTTCAAGCCCACTCTGTCTGGGTCACTTTGTTGTTGTGTCCTTGTGTAAGAGGCTTCACCCACATTACCTGGTGGTGGTCAGGAGGGTCTGGTCGCCTCACTTCTGTGTCTACAATGTAGCTGTAGTATGTGTTGGGATGTGATTGTACTGCTGACTAAATGCTGCAGCTGTAATTCAAATAAAAGTATGAAGATGTTTCTAGAGGAGGACAGAAGACTGTGGGTCCGAACACAGATGATCTGGTAAAGAGCAACAGACCTGAGATGGTATCTGGATAAACCAGACTCACCTTGCCTCTCCCTGATTGATGACCATGTACATCTCCCAGGACATGTTTTCAGCCACGGCACCATGAGGCACGAGCAGGCTGACCCCTGGAAACACACACAGATGTGTCAACATCAACAAACAGCTGTCTGACAGCCCAGACTAAAAATACATCTGCAGAGGTTATGGTGATATTTACAGGAGGCTCAGGTTACGAGTTCATGTAAAAGGTAGAATTTTACATCAAAATAAGATCATCATTGCTCCAGCTTTCACTGGTTTTCAACCAGTGGGGTTTTAAATCTTGAGTCACGTTTAAAACATAAAATCAACCTTTTCTGAACAGTTGATACATTTTTGAAAACCCCAAACCTGCAGTTTGTTAATCAGTTTGAATCTTTAACAAACAAAAATACTATAAATAATGTTCTGTCTTTACTGGTCAACTACATTTAATCAAAACAGTGAATAAATCTAAACTTTTACCTCAGTAAAACACAGACAAGTTTGAACCAAAGCAGGTTTATCATTACGATCCTTTTAGTTAGACTTGAAATATTAGACACATGCTAATGCTAACCATTGCAGCTTTATGGAGGACTTATAGCTCAACAATCTGTTGTTCTTGTCTGATTCCCCATTTCATAATCCACCAATAATGTTCTGCAAACAGCCACAAACCTCCCAGGAAATGGAATCTCATTGGTGGAAGTGTTCACTGCAAATCTCATCACAATCTGAGTATTCACACTCCATGAGTACTAGTACACATCTACACCTGATCTAGCTCATCCTGGTCTTGTACAACCTGACAGTTTTACAGAAGCATGGACTCACATGACCACAGAACATCTATTCATAGGATTGTTTTTTTATTATTTCCTATTTGAGATGAACTTGTGTCCAAAACACATCTGCACCATGTGAAAGTTTCAGGTGAAATTTCTGTCTGCAGATGGATCACAACGATCACAGTCACATGACTTTGTGTTGCCTTAGAAGATTAAACACAACTCCACAGTAGTTTCAGCCCAGCATGTTGTTGATGGTTGATTAATTTGTCCAATCGCCCAACCTTCCGATATGCATGTGTGATGTGGCTATATGTATATGAGTGATATAATATAGCTGTTGAGTTGCTGTCAAATAAACACGGTGTTACGCTAGACTGTTCGCTCTGCAGACACCACAGAAGGAAGACAGACATTTCTCTTTTAAAAAAACTTGTTTCTGTTTTTTAAAAGAATAAAAAAGAGAATCATTCTCCCCTCCTCTCTGAGGCAGCGTTATATCAAATACAGTTGTCTGACAGTAAGGAGGTCGTGGGTTTGCTTCATGGCCCTGTGACCTCTCTGAGTGGAGTTAGCATGTTCTCCTCGTGCACATGTGGCTTTTCTCTGGGTTCTCCAGTTTCCTCGCACACATTAAAAACATGCATGTTATGCAGGGGTGGAAATTAAAAATGTTCTCCATCAGCCACACTGGCTGGTAGAGAACATTTAGCACAATTTTTCTTTTTCGTGTGCCTCAGTCCGTCTCTATCTCTGCTCTGAGGGAGTTTCTCTTCAGTTTTGTACTTCATCAACACTCTGGCTGCTTCCTGTTCACAGAGGTAGTTTCCCTTCTTTTCATTAATCCACAATGAAGAAAAACAGATTATATGTTGTCGTCTGATCCTCGCATGAACTTTAATTCCAACAGCAAAGTGACTGAACACTGTGTGGCTTAGGATCAAGTTAGCTAACATTCATTATTATTATCAGGGGGTGCCAGTATTATTGCGTGCATCAGTTCCTTTGCCACCACGCTTATACCAGAATTCATCTCGGGGTCTGCAACCTGTGGCTCTGGGGCCACATGAGGCTCTTCAGCCCCCACAAGTGGCTCCTTCTCCCAATATGAGAAAAACCGGAGCAACGTTTAACAGGAGAGAATAGTTTGTTGTCTCAGTTTTTCCAGATTGTTGCAGTAAGTTTTTACAGAATACCGCTAATAACACAAGCAGGTGGTTTCCTCATATTTCAGCTCCAAAATCATAAAAACAGCAAGAACTTGAACCATAGACATGTTTAAAATCAGTTTTATTCTTGAACTCAGTTTATTAGCTTTCTCACTACTTGTTGATGTGGCTGACATTTGTTGAATTTTTATTATTTTTATTTAACATTTGCTTCATTTAACTCCAAATCCACCAGAAAACGTTTATAAAAACAGAAGGTAACTGCTCATTTATCTGACTAAACTTTACAACATGAAGTGATACCATAGTAGTACCACACTGGTACATACTGGTACCTTTGTTGCAGATTTTTTAACTCATAAATAACCAACAACCTGCAGCATTGTGAATGTTTTTTATAATAAAGACAATGAGGTCGATTTGATCACTTTATCTCTGAGTGAGGCGCTGATTTAACTCACTTTTAACCAATAAACTGATATATCTCTGTAAGATCCTAAATAAAAACATGTCATTTTCTTGTATGAACATTATAGTTGATTCACTTTTTGCTTTCTGTCTAGCACTTGTACATTTGAAAGGTAAATAAAACCTCATCACATTGGAACATAAACCTCTAATTTAATGGTCAAGCTAATTCTGTGGCTGGTAAAAAGTCTCTCTAGACCTCTTGTGTGTTTCTTCTACTGCTCCACACTGACTAAGCGGCTAAACGTGCACGCTCATTACAAGCTCGTGCGTGACATGCTCTGCTCATAACACAGAACCAGCGCTGCTCTTATCCAAACCGAGCCACTAGAACTCCCTGTAGTCAGTTCTCTTCCAGTTCTCATTAAAAACAGCTTAACTGTCGGCTCATCCCTTGACTCGTCTGGAGAAACATTTTTGTTTTCTTCCACCTGTTTCACACCAGGAGTGTAAACGCTACATTGCTAATGTTATTGTTTAGTTTTTCTTCTTTTACTGAGAATGGCGTTCAGAGCAGACTAATAGAAACTCAGGCGCACTGCTGCCCCCATCAGGTCAGCTGTTTGAACTGAACACTGCTTTATCATCATATTGAAAAACCATCACTGTGGTGTGTGCGTTCTGCAAATTAACCCACCCATGAATTTACCCACATTTGACCAGTGGGAGGTGCTAATTTCCACCCCTGGTGTTAGGTCAACTTGTCCTTAGGTGTGAGTGAGAGAGTGACTGGTTGTTTGTCCCTGTGAAGGACTGGAGACCTGTCCACAGTGTCCCTCACCTCTCGCCCCGTGATGCTGGAGTTAGACACCAGCTCCCCGTGACTCTCAGTGGAGGATGAAGCAGTAAGATGATAGATGAATGGATTCTATGAAAATTTATTTATGCCACTTTTCTACAATAATTGTGCAAAGAACTGATTGTGCTAAGCTACATACATCAACCTGGTAGCACCACACACCCTGCAAAGGTCACAACCATCCAATGAATTAGCAATAAAACAAACCGCTCCATGAAGAAATACCATCCTAACGTGGTAGAGAAGATGGAGAACCAGTAAGCTCCTGAGGGCCATGTCATCTGGGGATGAGTCTCCCATAAAACCAGACCAGAACCCCAGTAAACAGGTGACCTCGCCCTTCACATGGCAGATCACCAACGCTAAGCTGAGATAATTAAGTTTCTACGTCTCAGTAGATTAGTTTGATTTTGGTGAGTTTTTCAGAGTTTCAGAGCCTAAACTCTTCCACATCCTAGCTGCTCAGATGACCTCCATCAGAACAGATTCTCTACATGTGAGCAACTTCCTGTTTGAGTGAAATGATCAAAACCTCACACCTTCATCCAGCCCTGACAACTTTCACAGCTTTCCCTGATCCCGAATAGCAACGAAGGAACATGAGCTGAGAAAACATGTCAGCTGGAGCTTTTCTACATTTCTGTTTGAGTCCTGCTTTAATATTTTAAGAGGAAATATTTAAAGCTGTCCATTTGGAAAACAATGAAAGGGGGTTCTTTGTTGTTTTTTGTTATAAAATTAGCCTATTTTACCTGAAGGTGTTTTAAACCTTTTTCATCATTTTGAAGCTGATAGATGACACAACAATTATATATAGGAGGAAATATAGAAAAATCTAACATCATTCTAAAGGAAAACTGAGATTGTCCCTCATAAAGTTTAAATGAAAGCTTCATTTAGCCCCTTTCACACTTGCTAACACGTCCAGAGAGGTACCAGTTGATGTTAGTATGCTTTCATTTCATTGAATGATGCTCTGAACCTGCTACAGGACAAGATGTAAAATAATTTTTATTTACCCAAAGAAAACCCACACATGCATGGGGAGAACATGCAAACTCCATGCTGAAAGTTCACAGCCAGGTATCAAACCTGCAACCTCTTGCTGTAAGGTAACAGTGCAACCAGCTGCGCCACCATGCAGCCCATAGAATGCTATGAGGAGATACTGTAGCCTAATAGAAGGGTGGGTGCAGGGAGAGCAGCTGCTGTTGATGCTAATGCAGTTTGACACTGTGCAGTCCAATAATCAAACTCAGCCTGTGATAATAAAACCTCCACTGATGATCACCTGTGTTTGGCAGCACCAGTCGCCCTCCGGCGTGGCTGAATATACCACTGGTTCTCAGCTGCTCTCTGCTGGTGCTGAAGAGCCCGTTGAGCATGAGCACGTCTTTCTTGCATCTGTCCCCGGTGCTGCAGTAGTCACAGCTCAGGTCTCGTGGAAACGTTTCAGACGGTGCTTTAGCATGGAACTCGGCACGCTCGGCCACAGCCAGCGAAACCATAAAGGAGCTCTGAACTTTGACCTTGATGTCTGGCAGCGGGTCAAAAAGCTCCTTGTCTGCACTGTCATGGAAGCAGAGCGGCTTGCTGTAGGTCTGTCCCACTGTTAGGTCAGGCTGCAGTGATGAGTTGAGAAGCAGTGGGTTACCTGAAGAGATGGAGAAATGAAAACATAATTTTAAAGTTCTTCTTATATAGGAAATAAGTGGCAGGAATCTCAATTATTAATCAATTTAATTCAGTTTATTTCTAAAGCTCCAGTTCACAACACCAGTCATCTCAAAGAGCTGACGGTGGGAAGGAAAACTCTCTTTGAACAGGATAAACCTCCATCAGGACCGGGCTCAGAGTGGGCGGAGCCTCCTGAGAGAACAGGAAAGAGACGAAGACGGAAGGACTCGTCGCCATTTTAAAAATAGAAATCACAAAGTTAGTGGAGGCAAAAACAGGAACAACAAACATGGAGAGAAGAGAGAGTAAAGCCAGCAGGTCACCTCAGTAGATAACAGTCAAAATGACAGGTATGATGGATCTTTGTCTTAAATGACCTTCAATCTTCTGACATCAAACAGTTTTCTAGGTGTCACCAGCTGATGCACACTTTAACCAGGAACCATATCTACAGCGGCGCAGTGAAGCTCCAGGGCCAATTAGAACATCGTGTCCAGGCAGGTGACTGGTGCATCAAAGGAAAAGGACACAACCTGGACAGAAGGTCTCAGGATCGAAGCCACGGTCAGGGAGTCCAATTTAATTACAACACACACACACAGCTTGATCTCCATAATCCATCTGCTGGAGTCAGCTCCTCTGGATGCCCAGTTGTCCTCCTGAAGGAGAGACAGCAGGGCCAGGGAGGATGGCTCAGTAAATGAGAGAAGTCCTTCAGCTCTGTGTGTGTGTGTGTGTGTGTGTGTGTGCGCATGCAGGGGGAGGTTTGGATCTTCATCTGTGGCCATTAAAAGTGACGCCGCTGCCAAACGGAGCGAGCAGCACACCGCATCGATCTGGCAGCCGTACTAAGCTAACAGCGAAGTCACTGAGTCCTTGCTGCCCAGCTGCTGCCTGGTGAGGGGTGCAGAGCAGGAGGTTAATGTGGTTTTATTTTTAGGAAAATCATTAATTACCAGGAGTGGGATTTGTGGAATGTGCTCTTTTTCACTCGATCTTTTAAAAGTCAACTCTTCATCCATTTTATCCTCCAAACAAAATGTTTGTTATATGAAAATGTTCACAATATAAACACAATTTAATCACTGAGCTGCTGTTCACACGCTGTGTGTCAAAATGAATAAAGATTCATTTAACCTCTACGTTATGGATTCAACTAATGATTCAGTGCTACTCAGAGGGACAAAGAAATCTAGTATCTAAAAACAAAAATACACATTATAAGTAATCTGCAGGAGTTTGTTTACACAGTTATCCAACTAAACTCTTGACAAAGGACCAGGGGCTTCATATATACAGAACAGGGTCTGGAAGTTTTGTAAGTCACTTTCTATGCAAACTTTGTGATTTATAGAAAAAATGTGATGGGAAATTGTGGAAACTTTAATCAAACTCATTTTGTAGATGAGTTAAATGTCAGTGAGCCGGTGAGATGGTAACATGGTGAACTTAAGACACGTTTTCAGACTGCAGACCCTCACACACACACACATGCACACAGGGTCTAGATGGGAAGAGTTTTTAGAGACCAAGAAGATTTCCAGCTTCATGATGATCAGCTGATTTAGATTCCTTAGAGCAGTCCTGTGGTTACAGCTCAGACAAATGGAGATGGATAGTCCTGCATCTGGTGGTGAAGGGTCACAAATGCAGTCACCTTCCTAGCTACAGAAACGGATGCTCATCTCATAAGAACTGTGCTTTCTGCACTCAGCGGGGGCGTCATACCCACACTGCCCTCTCCCTCTCAGTCATCAGGTCACATGGTGTAATGGTTAGCACTCTGGACTTTGAATCCAGTGATCTGAGTTCAAATCTCAGTGGGGCCTCATCACTTTGGGGCTTCAAGCCTCTTGGCTGTCAGAGTATTGTTGAGCAGGATGTTGAACCAACTGCTTTCAGGTCTCTGTTGAAAAAGAGATCTTTAATCTCAGTGGGACATTACCTGACTAAATAAGGGTTTTAAAAATGAGTCCATAAATGACTAGGCGTGTTTTATTTCTCACATGGGTCATTGATAACTAAAATCTCCCTAGCAGCCATGTTTGAAAGTGCCTCTCCACCCAAATGAACAAATTCATGAAACAATAAATAAATGACTGACTGAATGAAGGATTACTGACTTCATTTTTAGGGCAAAAAATCTCAATGAACTTCAGATCCTTCAATGACACACAGTATTATAATTGATGGTGCTTTCACAAAGGAAGCAGCCTGTGCTGTGCTCTCTGTGAGAGTTCAGCCCAAAATATGACAGAAACATATCAACTGTGTTCAGCACTGGTTGGTTGCTGGGAGACCAAAAGTAAACTAGAGCCTAACCAGGAAATAGCTCTTCCCACGGATTGTCAGGGAAAAGTCCTCATGTTACATCTAATAAGTAGGAGGAGGATAAAAACCCAGCAGCAGTGTGTGTTCATTACAGCCTCAGACTCTAAAGAGTTCAGGCTGGTTCAGCAGCAGCAGCTTCCTCTACGGTTAGAGAACCATGTGACATCCTGACAACATGACGGGTGAGTCATAAGACTATTAAAAATAATAAGTGATCATCAGTAGACACACACACACACACACACACATAGATGTATGATGCTGTCTGACTGGACATGCTAAGGTAACATCACTGTGCACATATTTCTAGCAGGACAGCAAACCCAGCAGTGCACGGCGCTCTGTGAGATACCAAACTCAGCACAGCACCATCACCACCACTAAGCACCACATACACATGAATGGGTTTTGGTGTGTCCACAACTTCCTGTTTGCAAGGCTTTTAGGCATTTGGGAAGATGGCAGCATATCTGCATTGGTCACATTTTGACTCTTTGTTGTTGAGTTACTGTCTTGTGTAGAGGATGCTCAGCGTTGTCCATCATGTTTGTGTATTTAAGTCCTGTCTGTTTTGGTCACAGTGTCGGTTCATCTGTTTTTGGTTCCTGTATTCCTGTCCGTGTTCAAGAGTCTTGCTTTTTTTGAGAATAAATCCTTTTGTGAGCTACACACCATCTCCTCCTCCTGTTTTTTGGGTCCCACCTGCCACGGCCATCTTGCCACAATCATGACAGTCTGAACCGACCAACCGAGGACCCAGAAGAGGAGAGGCTCACCCTCATGGAATTATTTTGTAGAGAGGCTGCCCTGGTGTGAAGACGTGGAGGAGCAGACGTCTCCATTTTGGGGGTCCCGATTGGCCATCAAGCCACCCCATCGTCGGGCTTCAAGACCGAGGCCAGTTCGTCCTCCTCAGCCCCCGGCAGTGCCACTCAAGCCGTCGAGTCCCACAGCGCCACTCAAGGTACCTAGTCCCGCTGTGCCGCTTCAGACGCAGAGTCCTGCAGCTTCACCCCAGTCCCTGACCTAGAGGATTCATGCCCTGAGCCAGAGTCTTCGGGTCCTGATCCAGAGAGTCAATGTCCTGATCCCGGGGGTCCATGTCGGGATCCATGTCCATGTCCGGGTCCAGATCCAGAGTCCATGCCGGGTCCAGATCCAGAGTCCAGGCTGAGTCTGAAGTCCAAGCAGAGTCTAGCATCCCAGAGGGGTCCACGTTCTAGTCCAGGCGCTACGCCATGTCGGGTTGCCTCATGGCCGACCCCCCTGAGCCATGCCATGTTGGGCCGCCACCCGGGCGCCCTCCTGACCTCTGTCCTGATGGGTCAATCTTAACCCTCCCTTTTTGTGAGCGTTAATTGGTGTCCATGTGTGTGTGCTTTTCCTGTTCCCCATCCTCCCGCCCTTCTTGTTTCTTGTGGGTGTCTGGGATCCGCCCTTGTGGGGTGGGGTTATGTCCTGATCCCACCCCTGTGTGCATTTTTTTGTCCCCGTCTTCCCTGTCTAGTTGCCCCAGGTGTTCCTCGTGTGTTTAATTGCCTCCCCTGTCCCTCGTGTGCTGCCTTCTTCATCAGCTCCTTCAACTTTTTACCATTCCTGGCTCTGATGCTGCTGCCCCGACAGATGACAGTTAATGAGATCACTCTCTTTAAAGCAGGTTTATAGAACATAACATTGTGCTGCAAACACTAGTTTCCTCCAGATGCAATCTGCTCTGTCCCTTCTTGTAAACAGCTTCAACAGGTATAGCAGTGTATATATATTTAAACACCCTGAATAAACATACCTAGATACTAGTCATAGCATACAGTAAGTAGAAGTACTTTGAATTTTAGCATGGATCCCTAAAAAACCCTACATTTTAAGACACTGCATCAGCATGGGTGATTGATAGGTAAGTGACACTTTTTAAAAACTTTTTGTCTAAAACAAAACCTATTATTTTCAGATCATTCTTATAAACCAACCAGCATGTGGATACTCTCAGACAGCTTTGCTGCTACTGACATTCAATCACAGCTACAGTTTCTCCCCCGCCCTCAGATAAGTGCAGAATGATCTGATTATCTCCTGAGTGTGCATCTTTAAGAATAGCGCTGCACAAATGGAAGGACAGCGGTGAGATGAATGAAATTAATGAAATGTACCTCAGCTTGAATACCTTGAGGGATGGGTTTGGAATTGGGTCTCTGATTAAAAATCACTCAAAGGGAGAGAAATGCACTGAGACTGGGTCAGGTCCAAGTCTCATTCCGCACGCTGTCATTCAGACATTCTGGCAGCACAGAGACATCAGGGCTAGCTCTTGTAGGTATTTGTATTATGTTTTGTTTTTTGTTAAATAGTGGGTCAAAGAAAGCTACAAATATGCAATTATATAGACAGAAGAGAACAGTAAAAACCTCAACTGTGCAATCTGTAGCCAAGTAGTCGAATAGAGAATCCTGATATGAAGCTGAGGTGACACTGTGATTTTCGGTATCACAGACACAGTATTTTGTTGTGGGAACATCGCTGGAACTGTCTCTAGTCCTGCAGCATGACCATGTCACCGACACAAGACCTCACTTTATCATGAACAAATATAAGATGCCATAAAAGCTATGGCAGGAGTTTACAATGAACCAATAGGATTGCACATAAAAGTGATGAGCTAAAGACGGAGAGCACACAGAGACAGACATCTTACTTTAGAGTCAGACTCAAACTATAATACCCTGAAAACAAGCTCTCGTTTTGCATCCATTGCTATTTTAGTTGCATACTGTATCTGTGATGCAGCTCTGCAAATGTTTGAAAAAACTTGGTATGTTTACAATGACACGGCAAGGAGTCACACAGTGTGAACTCTGCTCAAGACAAAGTGGGACTGTCAGACTGTTAGAGAAAGGAAAATGGTGCTCTACATTTCCCAGAGAGGCTCGATCGAGTTGCTCCAGAGTGAAAAGGGAAGGTGGGAGTGTGTCCGGTGGAGGGCACAGCAGGAAGGCTGTGGGGAGAGCTGGCCTATTTAAATAGGATTGATGACCTGCTGAAAGTAGTCCTCAACAACCCTGATGACCATTATCCTCACATATTCCCAGTAACATGAAAAAGCAAATCAAAGGCTGTACTTCCTCCGCAAATTAAATAAATTTGGAGTGTGTAAGAAACTGATGACCATGTTCTATTGTTCTATATTGAATCTGTCCTAACATTTACTTTCATCACTTGGTTTGGGAACCTATCTGAAGGAGGAAAAAACAGGATGAAACAAATAGTAAAGGTGGCCAGTAAAATTATGGGTATCAGATTACCTGATTTGGGACAGACATTTTTAAAGCGAGTCTCACAGAGAGCTAAGGTCATCCTCCACTCCCCTCATCATCCACTGCAGGGAGAGTTTGAGCTCCTCCCATCAGGAAAAAGGTACCGGCAGCCCAAAGCGAGGCCCAACAGATGGAAACACTCCTTTATAACTCAGGCCATCATTCAACTGAACTTAAAACGGGATTAGGTACGACTGTTTCAGGTCTTTTAGTCTGATGGTTTTAATTAGATTTTTATTGATTTGTGATGATATTTGCTTTTAACCTGGTATTTTTAAAATTTTTTTTAATGTTTTTAAATGCTTTTATTGTTTTTTGCTAATGTGTCTGGGATTGTGTTTCATGCTAAACTGTCTGCAAGACAAATTTCCCTACGGGGACTTCTATAATAAAGTGAAAGTGTGTCTTTTTTTTTTGGGAGTTGGGGAGGTGGGTGTGCTCCAGGCCTCAAAGATCTGGAAGGGGTGACTTCTCACAGGAAGGATCACCTGTTCCCCGCATGGCTATCACTTGTAGTAACCCAGAAGTGTCAGTGGCTGTAATATCAGTGGATGTAGAGAGACTGGCTCAGAGTCACAGAGGAAACACCACTTAGTGCTGTGTGCAAAAGAGGCCGACATAATGCTCACTGTTCCAGACTCCTTCATATTTATTCATCAGTGCTTTAGGTTGGTGTAATAGGATGAAGGATGTTGGCTAACTGAGTGAACCATGAGGCGGGAGATGTCTATCAGAGAGTAACTGTCACTGTAGGGAGGTTGGTCCCTGTCACTGGAAATGGAGCTTTAATTCTCTGTCTGCAAGGAAGTTCTGCTTGATGCAATAAACAATATCAATCACAAGACTGGTTGTTTAGATGTTGATGCTGGTTGTTTAGATGATGATGATGGTTGTTTAGATGTTGATGCTGGTTGTTTAGATGATGATGATGCTGGTTGTTTAGATGATGATGCTGGTTGTTTAGATGTTGATGCTGGTTGTTTAGATGTAGATGATGCTGGTTGTTTAGATGTAGATGATGCTGGTTGTTTAGATGTTGATGCTGGTTGTTTAGATGTTGATGCTGGTTGTTTAGATGATGATGATGCTGGTTGTTTAGATGATGATGCTGGTTGTTTAGATGATGATGCTGGTTGTTTAGATGTAGATGTTAATGCTGGTTGTTTAGATGATGATGCTGGTTGTTTAGATGTTGATGCTGGCTGTTTAGATGTAGATGATGCTGGTTGTTTAGATGTAGATGATGCTGGTTGTTTAGATGTTGATGCTGGTTGTTTAGATGTTGATGCTGGTTGTTTAGATGTTGATGCTGGTTGTTTAGATGATGATGCTGGTTGTTTAGATGTTGATGCTGGTTGTTTAGATGTAGATGTTAATGCTGGTTGTTTAGATGTAGATGTTAATGCTGGTTGTTTAGATGTAGATGATGCTGGTTGTTTAGATGTTGATGCTGGTTGTTTAGATGTTGATGCTGGTTGTTTAGATGATGATGCTGGTTGTTTAGATGTTGATGCTGGTTGTTTAGATGTTGATGCTGGTTGTTTAGATGTAGATGTTAATGCTGGTTGTTTAGATGTTAATGCTGGTTGTTTAGATGTAGATGTTAATGCTGGTTGTTTAGATGTTGATGCTGGTTGTTTAGATGTTAATGCTGGTTGTTTAGATGTAGATGTTAATGCTGGTTGTTTAGATGTAGATGATGCTGTTTTTTTAGATGTTGATGCTGGTTGTTTACATGTTGTTGATGCTGGTTGTTTAGATGTTTACAGAGGGCTTTAATGAAACAATTTTTTAGCCTTGTGGTGGCTACAGTGCAGTTTGTGGAGCTCTTACCTTGTCTGGTTGTCTTGAAGTTGAAAGATTGGAACCCACCACCAAGACCCGAGGAGTCGATGACGTCCACACCATAATCACTGTGGTGTTTTCTGTACATCATGATGGCGATGATAAGAATTACCATGGCAACAAAACCAGCTCCAAGGCCAGAGTACAGAGCCACGTCAATGAAGCTCTCCATACCTGAAAGACCAGTAATAAAAACACACATGCTAATAAACAATGTCCAGAGCTGGCTTCAGTCATGTGTCCATGTTTTATTTTTATAAAACAAACTCTTAATACAGCTAAAGGGATAACTGGGTGATTCTGGAGTGGTGTTCTATTAGTTCTTTATCTAAATGGTAAATGTCCTGTATTATATAGCACCTTCTAGAGTTCTACACTCCCCAAAGCGCTGTACAACACAACAGTCATTCATCCATTCACTCACACGTTCACACACTGGTGGTGATCAGCTACATTTGTAGCCTCAGCTGACCTGGTACACATTGACAGAGGTGGAGATGCCATGCACCAACACCACCAGGTCCCTCTGACCTCCACCAGGTCCCTCTGACCACCACCAGGTCCCTCTGACCACCACCAGGTCCCACTGACCACCACCAGGTCCCTCTGTCCACCACCAGGTCCCTCTGACCACCACCAGGTCCCACTGACCACCACCAGGTCCCTCTGACCACCACCAGGTCCCTCTGACCACCACCAGGTCCCACTGACCACCACCAGGTCCCACTGACCACCACCAGGTCCCTCTGACCACCACCAGGTCCCCCTGACCACCACCAGGTCCCTCTGACCTCCACCAGGTCCCTCTGACCTCCACCAGGTCCCTCTGACCACCACCAGGTCCCTCTGACCTCCACCAGGTCCCACTGACCACCACCAGGTCCCACTGACCACCACCAGGTCACCCTGACCACCACCAGGTCCCACTGACCACCACCAGGTCACCCTGACCACCACCAGGTCCCACTGACCACCACCAGGTCCCACTGACCACCACCAGGTCCCTCTGACCACCACCAGGTCCCACTGACCACCACCAGGTCCCTCTGACCACCACCAGGTCCCACTGACCACCACCAGGTCCCTCTGACCACCACCAGGTCCCTCTGACCACCACCAGGTCCCTCTGACCACCACCAGGTCCCTCTGACCACCACCAGGTCCCACTGACCACCACTAGTAGACAAGGTGGGTGAAGTGTCTCCAAAAACACAATGACCAAGTAACCCAGCTGGAACTGGGATCTAACCAGCAACCCTCTGGGTGCCAGATGGCCACTCTACCAACTGTTTAATTGTTTTGAATACTAAATAATAATCAACAAAGTACTAATGATGCATTAAAACACTATATAACCTGTTTGTAAACCTCTATAATCTAGCACGAGTCTGTCCTGTTTATGGTGTTATTGCTGCAGCAGCAGGACAAACGGTACTATAGTAATTCAGACATTGTTGGGTTGAAACAAACTAATTAACATTTATACATATTTTGTATAAAACTGACCAGTATGAATTGATTTGAGAGAAGATGCAGACATTTAAAGTTGAGCATTTCCCCCCCTTGTTATAATGTTTTAAACAATGTAAAACCGTTAAAAATGTATACAATCAGTCACATGTTACATTTTCTGACGTGTTGGACAGTGTGTGGTGGTAATTTCATGTGATTTACAAATACATGCACATGACATTCCTCTTATCTCTGCACAACAAAGTCAAATTTTCTGACTTGTTGAGATGAAAGCTCGAATTGTCAGGATCATGAAAGAGGATCTGTTTGAATGCAGCTCGATCACCATGGCAACAGGCACTTAGACATACAAGTTTCAGATCTGTCAAAAGAACAATAAAGACCAATGAGAAGAAAACAGATTCAGAGAATTTCGAGCAGGTCTTGCCAACAGCTAGCTTAATGCACTTCCTGTTAACATTCAAGCTATCCTCAAAGCCTGCCAGCACAGCAGTCGGCAGGACTCTTACACTAAATTGGCAAGCTAATGAAAACAGTACAGTGGGGCGTTCCGATCACTTCACTGGGCTAATGCTGGCGAGTGAGTGAAAGCTGCCATGGGAATGAAAGGACAGCATGGCAAATTGAACAGATTAGCTCATTTGCAATGATTACAGCCCATTAATCCTTCACAACATAGCACATGCTCACTTGTCACAACCAATATATCCCCTGGCTCAAAGTAGAAACACAGCTGTGATGTCATGGCTGTCATAAAAGTCAACCACGGAATAATGGCAGGAATGCTTAATGAGAATTTGCAGGGTTAATTCAGGAGTTGCTTGGATCACGGTGGGATAAACAGAGGTAAATCATGAGTGAGTGTAGAGAGCCATCACTCCACTATTTCTCTACCAGCTTTAGATTAAATCATTGTTTGAGTTCAGTTACAGATAAGTGACAGGTGGGGGATGGGAGATGAAAGAAATCCACAGAGGAAGACTCACTTTGAGGTCTAACATCATGTAGCAGCTTTCCATCTGCAAAGACAGAGAGATCGAATGAGTCAAAGACTAAAGGAAGTGGTGATTAAAGTCTGTGAAGAGACTAACAAGAGAGACCACTCAGATCTAGCAGTCTGAGAAGCAGGAAGCTGATCTGCTGACTGAGCTCACAGAGAATATACAGTATCAGATAACGGACAACAAGACATCATTACTGTCATTGAAGAGCCTCAGATAAAGGTGGTGAAGTGCTTTAGATGTTTCTGAGTGGTAATGTTCCTGACTCTAAACCATCCCTAAAATAAAACAACCATGCAGTTGAACTATTTCAAGAAAAAAATGTGTAGCTGCTAGAAAGGAAGTAGTCCTCTAAGCAATATTCAGATCAGGAGAGATGCTGCTGCTGATCGGTGACAAACTAGCAGCTAATTGGCAGGCAGGTAAAACAAAAGAGCTCAAAAAGGTCAAACTGATGCATTAAAATACTTTTGTTTTCTCAAAACACAACTGCTGTTCAAACATGTGTGGGATGATCAACCATATCGCAGCAGGTAAACATCATTTACCAAAGAGAAAACCATGAAAATGATGATGATGCCCAGAAGGAGGAAGGGCCTTACTCTGGGTGCACAGTCCATCTGTGCAGTTCTCAGTGGCCTCAGTGTTCCCTTCACACATTTTGCCTTGGTGTCTGGGTGTTGGAGAGTTGCATTCCCGACTCCGCTGCCTCTCACACTGGCTGCTGCATACTGTCCATTCGCTCCACATGTCCCACCCTCCGTCAACTAGAACACCGGAGTACACACAACACACAGATCCTCAGATGGGCTGAGAGCGAGAACAGAAAGGCAACAACATGAGAGTAACGATAGGCACGAGGCAGTGAAGTTTAAATGCAAGTTGGATTAAATCACCCCAAAACGAATCGCCATGTGGCTGAAATATGACTCATATTAAACGTTTAAACAATGAAAACGAATGTTTTGTCTTTGTAACCATCACCTGATCATTCAGAAAACCCTTTCCAGATACACACATGAATCTGTTGTTTTCTGTCTTCTGACAAAGCTTCAGGTTGCTCTACGTTATCTCCTGGTTTATCAGATTTTAAAATGGGTTTCAGAACAATTTGAAGAAGATTTCCTCTTTATATGTTCACACCAGATTTGTTTGAATACATATTGTAATGCTTGCTCTAAAGGTTTACTTCTTTAAATTCATCAATCCCTCTGCTTTTTAAATCTAGCTGTAAGATGTTTCTGTGGGAACAACATTAATTAATAAAGTGTTCACCAGCTGAAGAGCTGCTGCTTTCAGTCACTGTGCTATAAAACTGCATTTCAACTAAAACACCTGTTTGATCAATGACTCATCCTTAGATGTTCACTTGAATCTCTTGTCAAACTGACTTTATGCTGAATAAAGAGGAAATCTTTGTTGTTCAGACCCTGTTGCTGTTGGAACACCGGTTTACAGTCCGGCGCCATGTTTGGTTCAGTTATGAATGTATTTATTTGACTTTTGATCAACTCTGCATGTGTCTTTCTCTTTGAGTTTTCTTGGCTTCACAAACATTGAATTGACCCAAACAGTTGATGATAACTAGCACGTTAGTTAACATACGGGCGGTCCTCGAGCCTAATACCGTGTCCCCAAAGCTGTTGATAATTGACCAATCGCGTGCCTCCCCCCCTCCCAAGCTGTTAATTTTTCATAGAATCCACCTCAAATCACCGTCTCATCTCCCATGTTGCTCCAGGAGGTGGAGTTCCTGCAGGTGAGTGGCGACGTGCACCCCCCCACCCTGGTCCCCTTGCGAACCAATTGCACGCTTCTTCCCCCCTCCCAAGCTGTAAATGTTTCATAAAATCCATCGTGACCCACCTGGACCAGGAGTGCAGCTGATTGGGTCCGGTTGCCAGACCGGCCACTCTACTAACTGAGCTACACACCGCCCAGTGGCGGGATGGGGAGCTGCTATCATCGACTGGGGCTATATTTGGGAGGTGGAAGGAATATTGTGAGGAGCTCCTCAATCCCACAGCATTCCAATGAGGAACCAGAACTGGGAGACCTGAAGACGGACTGTGCAATCTCTGAGGCAGAAGTTTTTAACCTTGCTACGGTAATGGAGGGGGCATGGAGTTTGTAACCAGTTATATTAATCTTGCAGATGTGCAAAAACACAGAACCAGTTTCTTTTTTCCCCCCAGTTGGCCAAGGCAGAAGGCTCCGCCCACTCTGAGCCTGGTTCTTTTGATGGTTTCTTCCTGTTCAAAGGGAGATTTTCTTCCTGCTGTCGCCCTCAGACTGTGCAGCTCAGAATGGAGGATTACACTGAAAAAACGCCTCAATCCAGTCATCTGGGTCCTTCATAACGAGACAACCTGACTAACTGTCATTTTATAATGAATCTGATGTTATTAGAACTGAAATACATTCACTGTAATCCATTGGTCTGACTCTGGACCTGATCTGATCTGATCTGTTTCTTTGTTCAGAGCTTTGAGATGACTGCTGTTGTAACCTGGAGCTGTAGAAATAAACGGAACTGAACGGGATACATTTACAAAATAAATGTTTGAGCTTAAAAAGAACATTTAAGAATGTTCCTATTAATTTTCAAAGAGGTATTTATGCACGTTCAGCTTCTAAACTTTTAGTTTTTCTTCAGGGGGTACACTTGCACGCTGTGGTGTGAGCGAGAATAAAAAGGGAGTTGTGGTAGCACAGCTTGAAAGAGATTTGTCATGATTATTCCCTGGGCCTGTTTATATAATGAGATTTGATGCAATTCAATGAAATCAATACACACTAGCTGGGAATCATCCTCCACATTCTGTCATCTGATAAAGGAAGAGCTCGTCTTGCTTTTAAACATTAGAGACGTATGGCTCCAGAACATTTCTGGCAGCAGTTGTGATCCCTCTAACTCAGCCTGGTGGGCGATGGAGGAAGCAGTGCTGCTACAGGTGTTTCATCTAATACTCCACCTTTTATAGTGGTTTGATTTTCCTCTGCATTCAATGCAAATAGGTGTTTGCATGTTGACAGAATACAGAGTGGATGGAAGTCCAACCACAGATCTAGGGTGGTAGTAGCTCAGTAGCGTGTTTGTTGAGTAACCACAAGGTTGTAGGTTTGGTCCCCTCTCACTCCGGCTAGGTCACTTTGTCATTGTGTCCTTGGACAAGTGTTAAAACTCCAGGCCTGCACCCTGGTGTCTGGGTGTGTGCTTGATTGTTTGCAGGTTCCAGGAGGTGCTGGTTGCTGTCTGAAGGCAGCTGCTCGTGTCACCAGGGAGCATATAGACATCACCTCCAGACATCACTTTCCATGCTGCTCTGGCGTTCTCTGCTGCCATTAAGCTAGACCTGATTTTCTGCCCCATCTACCCTTGGTGTTGGAAACCTCCCAAACTGAACAAATTGGAACAAGCCTCGCTGGATGACCTTGCAAATTCCCAAACCCAAGTATGAAACCCTCTAAACTCACTGGGAAAACAAGACAATATGTGGAGAATTGCAACGTATTTAAAAGATGTGCAACATTTCAGTGGATTGAAAGGTCTGCTGGGGCTCCAACCTCTGAAGAGAGATGGCCTCTAGCTGCTGGTAAACACCTCTGACATAATCTACTGATGATGTCTATAGACGAGCATATCTGAGAACCAGAATGCTGTTAAATATATAGTTTTATGACTCCAGAGTTTAACTTGTATCTTCATACACACACTGTTCACTCCCCTATGTCACTTCTTTAGTTTTAGCTCCTATGATGTTAAATTTATATTGAATTAAAGATTTTCTCTTCATTGTTTGAGTTCAACATTACTGAATGTATTTCATAAAAACCAAGGAACCATTTACTGTTTCTGTAAGAATGCAAATATAAAACACTAGAGTTGATCATGCTGGTGTCAACGTTTCCAACTTAACAACTTTGAGGTTAATAATATGCAACCATAAAGGGAAACTTGTCTAAAGCAAGTCAGCCTTGGGTCATATTATAATATTGTAACAACTGAAACAAAAATCCAAGCGCAGCCTTATGAAAGTATTCAGACCCCTTAAACTTTCTATTGTTAGCCATGTTCCAACCACAAACTTACATGTATTTTATGCAGTGGTGGGCCGTCAGGGCCTTCTCTGCTGGCCTGAACTTACTCAGAAAAGTAAATTTATTTTTCTTTTGGTTAATATTTTTAAATAAAATGCTCTCCCTGGTCTGTTCTCTTTATATCATATTATATCTACTTGGCTGCTTCGCTCCCAGTGTTAAAACACCAAGGTAAGGTGTTGTCCAATCAGATTTCAGCTAGCTGGTGTTGCCATGCAGACTGAAGTCTGCCACTAGGGGATCTAGGCCCAAGTGCTTCTCTCTGGGCATTCAGAATAAACAGAGCTGTCCGCTTTCAGTCAACAGAGACAATCAGTTGCGATAGCCAATCAGATCTCGAGTCTGCGTGGCCGAGACCTCACGTTGTGTTGACAAGAACGTGTCCTGTGATTGGATAAGGACTCGTTTTGGCCCAGAGGCGGCGATATCTGAACTCAGAGATTCGTTAGCTACCAACAGCTATCAGTGTATTTTTTATCCCACGATGGCTGACGGAGGAGAAGGGATCCTGTCCCAGCTGGGAAAACTGTTTGTCCGTCAATTTCAGAAAAGAAACTATGAATGTTACCGAGAACAACCGCTTCAGAGAGACGCTGGAGTTATACAGCTGGAAATGCCTGTCGCTTGCTACTGATGGATTTGGTGTTTGGAGCTATGATGTGGAGGAGATTCGTGTTGGTGAGTGAATGCATTTTATTTGTGTTTTTAATGTGTTTTTGTCATTTTATTTCATTAATAATTAATCACCTGTAGCGTGTCACTGAGCTGAACCGTATGAACCATACATCAGCACCGCTAGTGGTCACAGGCTGTGTGTGACACCGCGGTAACAGACCTGGACTGGTTCAGTTTGGGTCGGTTCTGACCTGCCCAAAAATGTGCTTTGACCAGCCTATACAGTATTATGGGTGATGTAATGTGATTCTGTATGGATTCTGGAGCCGTGGTGTTGTATTGATAGTATTATGAAGTTGATTAATTTAGGTTGGCTTAATTTAGACTTGGAGCTGGACTTGGTGCAAAAGGAGGTTCAACAAAGTTTTGACTGAGACATGTGGATGCTACATGTTTCAGGTTTGATTTGTATAAATCTTCATTCTGTCTCTCACAGTTGAAGTGTTCCTGATAATGAACGTTACAGACCTCTCATCTTTTGAAGTGGGACAACTTTTAGGTTCGTGGTTGGAATGTGACAATCTGGAAATAATTTCTGTATTCATTCCACAAAATCCTAGTTTAGTTTGTTCAAATTTGAGCAAATCTAGTACATACAGTATATCATATTTTTCCTGATTTAAAACAATATAGACAAAATATAAAGTTAATATTTTCAATGAATTTAAGCTAAATCCCATTTAACAATAAAAGCGTGTTTTATTTTTCAAGTTACTATCAAGAGCTGACACTGAATCCTATGTTTGTGTGTGAACTTGAACCATTTTCAGTCTTGTAAAAATTGAGAATGGATCAATTTGATCCAAAATCCATCCAAAGATTGAAGGATGAAATCTTCCAGGTTCAGTGGCATCACATGTTAAATCTTAAAGGTGAAATAAAATATGAAGTTTTATTAACTCGCTTTCCTACGTTGGTGTGATTCATCTACAGACAACACTGGAGTGGCTGCTGCTGCTGACCTGGAGGCTGACTAGGGTTTTGTTAAAGATTTGATCTGCTGCCTCCATTTTTTCTAGCTTAACATCCCATCATTTGAGGCAGGCTCTCCATTTCTTCCAATAAATTATTTATTGCACAGTAGAAAAATAGATTTTGTCAAATAAAATGGGATCTCCTCCGTGAACCGTCACCTTATCGTGGTGGAGGAGTTTGAGTGCCCTAATAATCCTAGGAGCCATGTTGTCTGGGGCACTTGTGCCCCTGGTAGGGTCACCCATGGCAAATTGGTCCTAGGTGAGGGGTGAGACAAAGTGCGGCTCAAAAGACTCTTCATGCAAGTACAATCATCGAGCCAGTGTACCCGGCCCGGAGGGTTACCGGGGTCCCACCCTGGAGCCAGGCCTGGGGTTGGGGCCCGTGAGCGAGCGCCTGGTGGCCGGGCTTTCGCCCATGGGGCGAAACCAGCCCGAACTGGATACATGGACTCATCCACCTGTGGGCCCACCACCTGCAGGAGGAACATGAAGGGTCTGGTGCAATGTGGATCGGATGGCAGACCGAGGCGGGAGCTTTGGCGGTCCGATCCCCGGACACAAAAACTGGCTATCGGGACATGGAACGTCACCTCTCTGGCGGGGAAGGAGCTGGAGCTTGTGGAAGAGGCTGAGCGATACCGGCTAGATATAGTCGGGCTCACCTCGACACATAGCGTTGGCTCTGGAACCCGAGTCCTTGAGAGGGGTTGGACTCTCTTCTATGCTGGAGTTGCTCCGGGTGAGAGGCGGAGGGCTGGGGTGGGCTTTCTGTTAGCCCCAAGACTCTCTGCCTGTATGTTGGGGTTTTCTCCGGGGGATGAAAGGACAGCTTCCCTGCGCCTTCGGGTTGGGGAATGGGTCCTGACTGTTGTTTGTGCTTATGCTCCAAATAGCAGCTCAGAGTACCCACCCTTTTTGGAGTCCCTGGGACGAGTGCTGGATAGCGCTCCTACTGGGGACTCCATAGTCCTGCTGGGGGACTTCAACGCTCACGTGGGCAATGACAGCGTGACCTGGAGGGGCGTGACTGGGAGGAACGGCCCGCCCAATCTGAACTCGAGTGGTGTTCTGTTTTTGGACTTCTGTGCAAGTCGCAGTTTGGCCATAACGAACACCATGTTCGAACATAAGGATGCCCACCGGTACACCTGGTACCAGGGCAGCCTAGGTTACAGGTCGATGATTGACTTTATAGTTGTATCATCTGACCTGAGACCGTATGTTTTGGACATTCGAGTAAAGAGAGGAGCGGAGCTGTCAACTGATCACCACCTGGTGGTGAGTTGGATCAGGTGGCAGGGGAAGATGCTACGCAGACCTGGTAGACCCAAACGTATAGTGAGGGTCTGCTGGGAACGCCTGGCAGAAGAGCCTGTCAAGATGGTCTTCAACTCCCACCTCCGGCAGAGCTTCGACCGCGTCCCGAGAGCAGTGGGGGACATTGAGTCCGAATGGGCCTTGTTCCGCTCTGCGATTGTTGAGGCAGCTGTTGCTAGCTGTGGTCGCAAGGTAGCCGGTGCCAATCGTGGCGGTAACCCCCATACCCGCTGGTGGACACCAGAGGTTAGGGGAGCCGTCAGGCTGAAGAAGGAGGCCTACAAGGCATGGCTAGTCTGTGGGTCTCCAGAAGCAGCTGATGGGTATCGGAGGGCCAAGCGGGGTGCAGCAGTGGCAGTTTCCGAGGCAAAATCTCGAGCGTGGGAGGAGTTCGGCGAGACCATGGAGAAAGACTATCGGTCGGCTTCAAAAAGGTTCTGGCAAACCATCCGACGCCTCAGGGGAGGAAGGCGGCAACTCGCTCACACTGTTTACAGTGGGGATGGGGAGCTGCTGACATCAACTGGGGCGATAGTCGGGCGGTGGAAGGAATACCTTGAGGAGCTCCTCAATCCCACCGACACGCATTCCTATGAGGAACCAGAGCTGGGAGACCTGGGGATGGACTGTCCAATCTCTGGGGCAGAAGTCGCTGAGGTAGTCAAAAAACTATGCAGTGGCGGAGCCCCGGGGGTGGATGAGATCCGACCTGGGTATCTGAAAGCTATGGATGTTGTAGGACTGTCGTGGTTGACACGTCTCTGCAACATTGCGTGGTCATCGGGGGCAGTCCCTGTTGAATGGCAGACCGGGGTGGTGGTTCCCATTTTTAAGAAGGGGGACCAGAGGGTGTGTTCCAACTATAGGGGGATCACACTCCTCAGCCTCCCTGGGAAGGTCTACTCCAGGGTACTGGAGAGGAGGGTCCGGTCGATAGTTGAACCTCAGATAGAAGAGGAGCAATGTGGTTTTCGTCCTGGTCGTGGAACTGTGGACCAGCTCTTAACCCTCGCTAGTGTGATGGAGGGGTCATGGGAGTTTGCCCAACCAATCCACATGTGTTTTGTGGATTTGGAGAAGGCTTATGACCGTGTCCCCAGGGACACCCTGTGGGGGGCGCTCCAGGAGTACGGGGTGGATGGTCTTTTGTTAAGGGCCATTCAGTCCCTGTACCAGAGGAGTGTGAGTCTGGTCCACATAGCCGGCAGTAAGTCGGACCCGTTTCCAGTGAGGGTTGGACTCCGCCAGGGCTGCCCTTTGTCACCGGTCCTGTTCATAACCTTTATGGACAGGATTTCTAGGCGCAGCCGTGGTGTGGAGGGTGTTGAGTTTGGTGACAGGAAAATCTCGTCTCTGCTTTTTGCAGATGATGTGGTCCTCCTAGCTTCATCAGGCTCTGACCTACAGCTCTTGCTGGGGAGGTTCGCAGCCGAGTGTGAAGCGGCTGGGATGAGGATCAGCACCTCCAAGTCTGAGGCCATGGTTCTCGGTCGGAAAAGGGTGGATTGCCAACTCCAGGTCGGGAGAGAGATCCTGCCTCAAGTGGAGGAGTTCAAGTATCTCGGGGTCTTGTTCACGAGTGAGGGAAGGAGGGAGCGGGAGATCGACAGGCGGATTGGGGCAGCGTCTGCAGTGATGCGGACGCTGAACCGGTCTGTTGTGGTGAAGAAGGAGCTGAGCCGGAAAGCAAGGCTCTCGATTTACCGGTCGGTCTACCTCCCAATCCTCACCTATGGTCATGAGCTTTGGGTAATGACCGAAAGAACGAGATCGCGGATACAAGCGGCCGAAATGAGTTTTCTCCGCAGGGTGGCCGGGCTCAGCCTTAGAGATAGGGTGAGGAGCTCGGACATTCGGGAGAGACTCGGAGTAGAACCGCTGCTCCTCCATGTCGAAAGGAGCAGTTGAGATGGTTCGGGCATCTTGTTAGGATGCCCCCTGGACGCCTCCCCAGGGAGGTGTTTCAGGCATGTCCTGCCGGCAGGAGGCCCCCGGGTCGACCCAGGACACGCTGGAGAAAATATATCTCTGGTTTGGCCCTGGAGCGCCTTGGGATCCTGCCGGAGGAGCTGGTAGAAGTGTCTGGGGAGAAGACTGTCTGGAACTCCCTAAATGGGATGCTGCCCCCGCGACCCGGACCCGGATAAGCGGAAGACGAGACGAGACGAGAAAATGGAACCAGGGCAGACAGTGCCTGTTAGTCACCCTAATGATTTTCTGATATTTAAAGTTATGCTCTACCAGACTTTCTTGAGAGCTGAACATTTGTTGATTTTGACATCAGTTTGTGTTTTTTTTTCTTTTTTGCATATGAAACAATGGCGCTTGTCATTCTCTATGTTCTTTAGAAAACTGACCTTGGAGCTGTCAGTATTGATCAGATTAGATTTCATGGTTATTGTATTGAGGCTGTTCCAACCTTCTATCCTTCCTAAAACGAGGCATCCAGTGAGACTCTCATCACAGACCTGGAAGCCTTTTATAATCAACAGCAATGTGAGGATATAGATACAGACGTTTTGAGGCATCGTTTGAAGCAAACACTTGATCCTCTTTGTAACAGACATCTACAGACTTGTTCCAGAAAAAAGGAAAAAACAAAAACCAATCCAACATCTTCTAGAAATCCTTTTAGGCACGTTCTGCTGTTGTGACAGTTTGTACAAAATGTCTTTGTAAAGACAAACCTCAGCTTTGACAGCACTTCTGTGTTTGGATCAAATCCTCCAGCTCACATTATCACACATTTTAAACTAAACTCTACCTCCTGTTTAGCTTTTTCTTATTATTTTAACTTGCAGAATAAATCTTGTGTTTTTGTGTTTCCTCTGTGCATCACTGCTCATTGAGTCAGTGTTATTTTGATCAGCACCTTTATCATTTATCTTTTGGACTAAAATGCTGATTAGTTTTAGTCCCATTTCAGTCCTGTTTGTACTGTATGTGATAGTTTTAGTCGACGAAAACTCTAAAAGGTTTTAGTCTAGTTTTATTTAAAAACGATTAATCCTTTAACAAAGTCATTTAGGTCAATAAGTTAGAAATTAGAATCACTCACGTCAATCAATTCAAAAGCATCATAAACCATTTTGGCATTAAACAGGAAAAGTAACGAAAAACATAAAAAATGGATAAAACTACAATAACCAAAGTACTCAATCAATAGCAGTGTGCCAATTCACTAATGATCAATTAATCGTGATGTGAAATGTTCCAAATCAATTCATAATTGTTCAAAATCAGTTATTTTGCACAATGACGCGAACATAAGTGCCACCCAGACATTTGGACCGCTGGAAACATAACAAGATGGCTACCGCTTGTAGTTCAACTATGCAGGGCAAAACTCATTCAGTTTAAAGGCAAGAGTTTGGAAATATTTAGGTTTTTATAATAACATGAAAGGAAAAGGCCTGAGAAGACTTACTCCTTGTCTAAGTTACGCGAAGCAAAGTAAAATATAATGTTATACGAACACCTCATCCATCACCACTGCGGGCTCGAGGAGGAGAAAAGCCGTCAGCTGTTGCTCCAAACCAGTGAATATTTCAGGAAAGATTCAAACTTTACACAACTCCAAAAGGGCGAAGGATTTATGTCCATTAATGCTGTTAACAACCAGGGTTTTCACGCTGTAATGCGGACGCTGGAGTCGAGTTAAGAACTTCTTAGACAAGAAAGTTTACAGTCCTGAGGTTGCTGGTGAAGATCTCCATGACGAGTGGCTGTATTAACACATTTGCTGTTGATTTTCCCTTCTATGCCCCGCCTGGTATTATTAGTTTACTGTTATTTAAACATTTCCACCAGTGTTATTAGAGCTGCTGATAGAGTTTGTTAAAACTGCTTTAATTGTGTCGAAAAATATTTTAATTTGATGGATATACATTTGGATATATGTACTTTTTTTATTGTTGCTGAATAGGTGAGATCTTGTATTTTTTCAAAATAAATAATCTAGACCTGCTGGTACAAAAACTGTGAAAGTTGCAAAGGATTTAAGTTAAAGGAAGTTTAACTTACCACTAGAGGAACTTTATTTTTTTTCTTGCAAAGATGAGATTTTGTACTATTAGGATAATTTAATTTTTTAAATTATTTTGATACAGCAAACATTTTGCACTTTAGTTGTCAAAGGAGCATCTTCGTTGTTGTTTTGTTTCTATTTCTAACACACACTATGAAACATATTTTGGATGTGTTGGTGTTATTTGTGGTTTCACATTAAAAAAACTCCATAAATTTGTTTACATACCTCAATTAATGGAAACTAAATGGATTTAAAAGTAGAAAATAGACATTCAAGGGAATGAAGAAAAAAACCCTAAATGGGGGAAAAAGATGCAACAAGAAGTGTATTTGTATCTGAAGGTTTTGGTTAGACAGTACACACAATCTCTAATAGCATCATGCAGCCTATTCTTCAACTTTTCTGTACTTAAATAAGAAGTGGGACTGACTTGGGCACAATGCGTTGCAGGTGATCTTCTGCACAGACATGCCTTCACAGAAGGCCCCACCGTTCAGAGGTGCTGGGTTAGTGCAGGTCCTGGATCTCTTCTGGATTCCCCGTCCACACGGCACATTACAGGGTGACCACTCCGTCCACAGCGACCAGCCACCGTTCACTGAGGGGCGTTCAATAAAGTTAGAAAAGAAAAGAAGTCGCATGAGTCCAAAACATTAACTGTACTTTCTTTTCTCCTGCAGAACTCTGGAATAGTTTAATATTTCAACAACGTGCTGAAACTATTAATGGTTATGCACCAAGGTAACAATGCATTACAGCTCCCCTTACTCTAATTGCCAGTTCAACGTTCTCTGCTCTTGGAATAAAATAAAGACATAGAACTGTGGAAAATCAAAGGAAACCATTAGGCTGAAAGGCCATTTCTAGCAGTGACACAGCTTCATGCAGCCTGACAGGTTGGAATCAATCACTTAGCTCTGTGACTGAAGGCCTTAACTCTGATCACTGTGTATTACATGCCTGGAAGTTACAGTTGGAGCTACGCTATTAAAGCTTCGAGCAAGTAAATAATTAACAAGCTAAATGAGATTAAGACACAGCGGCGTATTCCTTTACATAACATTGATTTAAAACGGGAGGCAGCAAATTGACTCTAAATAATACATTTATTGAAGTAAACCAATCTCTTTAGTGAGGGCACTAAGACGGGTTTCTTATTCACTTGTGTGCAAACAAACTGATATGAATGCCATGTGAACACTGTGTGCAGCGTGTGGAAGCAAGGCAGCGTACCAAAGATAATCACAGTGGCTGTGGCGCTGCGTCTCCGTGCTACGATGTTGCTGGCCAGACACGTGTAGTTGCCTGAGTCGGACAGACGCGCTTCATTGATGATGAGGTTGTGGTCAGCTCGGGTGTCGATGTTGTCATCAGAAAGGGAACTGATCAGCTCCTCGTTTTTCAGCCAATCTACCTGCATGAGAGGGGAAACGAGAAGCAAGGTGTGCAATGAGACGTCAACCTGATCCATTCAGATATGAAATGTGAACTGAAGTCAGAACACGTCTCTTCAAGGCCATCCTCACTGGAATAATACAATACATTTTGAAACACACCACACAAGATAGTTAACTTCTCACTATTTGAATGTAAATATAAAAGATCCAACACAGCATGAGTGTGGTGACCTGGACGAAGAATGGGAGAGAGATTTTTTCAAATTTAAGCCAGGAATACACTGTGTGATATTTTCAGTTGTGGCTCTGAGCTCCTGCGCAAACTGTACGATTACATGGTAGGGTTCAATCGGTCACAGCGCACACACAGAGTCCTGTTCTCACACTATACAACACGATGCTCTGATGTGAGCTGACTGCTCACACTGTACGTGCTACACGACAAGACGGGCCTTTGATTGTGGAAATTTAGAGAAGAAGAAAAGCAGACGAAGAAGAAGAAACTCCGGAAGTGAGGAGACATTTGTCTTCATCTTCTCTTTCTTTGTCTCCTTCTTCTTCTTCTTCTACCACTACTTTCAGGTTGGCGCAAGTGCAGTGTGAAACATTCTGGGTCCTCCTTGAGGAGGAGCCACGAGGAGCTACGGGAATATCAAACATGTTTGATTTTCCAGCGAGCGTACGATTGCTGATCGGGAGCTCCACGTGAGGGGAAAAATCGCTCCTCGCTACCCCCTGTATACTACACGAACCCCAACGCACCATAGGCTCAAAACTCAGCACGAGTACGAAAATAGTCACAGAGCGGGAAATTGGCGCAAAAGTCGCACAGTGTATGCCCAACTTAGTGTAATGATCCAGTTCCATATTGCTATGCCGGTCATGTTTTTTCTCTGCCTGTTCCTCCCTGCTCTAATCAGCTTCATTCAGTTCACCTGAGCCATGCCTGATAGTGCCCTCTGCTCATGCTGCAGCACTGAGATGTCAACTGGTGTGGAGGAGAGCTCGCAGCACTCTGCTTAAGACCTCTGCTGTGTATTCCTGTGCAGCCAACCGGAGACGGACGCCGACACCAGCTTACGTGGCAGGACAAAAGGCTTGGCTGTCCACCAAGGACCTTCCTCTTCGTGTCGAGTGCCGCAAATTGGCTCCTCGCTTTGTTGGCCCGTTCCCCGTCTCTAAGGTTGTCAACCCGGTAGCAGTCCGTCTCTGCCTTCCTGGGACTCTCCGGGTCTGCCCTACCTTCCACGTATCCCGTGTTAAGCCTGTGACTGTCTCTCGTCTCGTACCCTCCTCCAGGCCCCCTCCTCCCGCCCAGATTGTTGATGGGGGTCCTGTCTACACGGTGCGGCGGCTCCTTCGTTCTCGTCGCTGGGGCCGTGGCTTGCACTCCCTTGTTGACTGGGAGGGCTATGGCCCTGAGGAGCATTCTTGGGTTCCTGCCCACCAAATCCTGGATAAGTCGCTCATCCGTGACTTCCATCGTGCCAATCCCGCCCAGCCTGGTGGACTGTCGGGTGCCGGTCCTTGAGGGGGAGGTACTGTAATTATCCAGTTCCATATTGCCATGCCTGTCATGTTTTTTCTCTGCCTGTTCCTCCCTGCTCTAATCAGCTTCATTCAGTTCACCTGAGCCATGTCTGATTGTCACTCTGCTTCACCTGTGCGCTCCTCCTCATAAGAGCAGCTCAGTCTCTGTTTCTCTGCCAGATTATCGACAGCCTTGTGCCGGTAGAGATCCAGCGTTCATGTTTGCCATTGTTTCTAAGCCTTTGACCTGCCTTTGGATGACACCTGCCTTGCCCCTCACAGATTTTCTTGTTCATCTGTCATCTGGACCTCGACCACTGCTCTGAACCCTGACTACAGATCTCTGCCTGCCTGTTTATGACCGTTGCCTGCTCATTACCTTGCTACTGGATTGTGGATGTTGGACCTGTTTGTTGTGGATTGTCTTGTCATTCAAGAGGAGACTTCTCACAGACTGAAGAGGAGCTCTCAAGGAAACCCTGACCAAGTCCCGCCCCATCTAAGTAGTTTGTTTAGTGTTAATGTCAGGGTTAGTTGTTTTTTAGCCTTGAGGTAACTTCTTGGTTACAATATTATTTGTAAGTTGCTTTGGAAAAAAGTGTCTGCTAAATACATAAACAATCACTCTCACTAACTCCATTATGCAGTCAAAAGAAGCACCGTAACATTTACCAGTACCTGAGTCAAAAACTAATTATGAATGCAAACAATGCTTTACTGCTTCTAGCCTTGAAGGAATACTGCATCATTATGTTTGCAAATAATATTTATAGCATGGCAGAATGGTGATTAATTCATAGGAAGCATAAAGGCTCCATTTACAATAATCCACCTTCAATCTGGATGCAAATAGGAAGTGTTTGTACAGTGATGGGTAAATAGAAATGACTGAGCGATGAGAGTTAAAGACATGTATTGGCTCAGATTCAAAGGATAACAAACAACATTAAAATACTTAGCTTTTCTAAAACTTTCTACAGCACCTCAACTGACCACCTCATTACAGGACCAAAAGTTCAATGTCTGTGTCCCCCATCTCAGAGCAAACTACCAAGATAATCTGGGATCCAGATTCTTTTACACAATTAAAAGACAGCTGAGCATGAGGGTTTCATCAGAGCATAAGCATTTTAATAAAAAAGACAGAAGCAATGAATGCAGTCTAATCTCTCCTGATTAAAGCCATTGGGCTGGGAGGCACAGGTGCCCCCCCCCCCCCCCCCCCCCCCCCCCCCCCCCC